>VYXH01010762.1:20011-30729 GCA_013397275.1 Burhinus bistriatus
CCCAGTTTGGTATCATCAGCAAACTTGCTAATGGTGCACTTAACTCCTGCATCCAGATCATTGATAAATATACTGAACAGAATTGGCCCTAGAATTGAACTGTGAGGAACACTGCTGGTGACTGGTCACCAGTGAGATGTAGCCCCATTCATTACAGCCCTTTGAGCTCTGCCTTTCAGTTAGTTCTTCACCCAGTGCACTGTGAACCCACCCATCCCACAGTTGGACAACTTGTCCAGAAGAATGTTGTGAGGGGCAGTATCNGGAGCCCAGAACTGTACACACTATTCAAGGTGAGACTGCACCAATGCTGAGTACAGTAATCACCTGTTTTGACAGGCTGTTTGATGCACCCCAGGATGCGGTTTGCCCTCTTGGCTTCCAGGGCACAGTGCTGACTCATATCGAGCCTGCTCTGAACCAGCACCCCCAGATCCCTTTCTGCAGAGCTGCTCTTCAGCCACTCCTCTCACAATTTATACTTGTGCCTGATGTTAATCCATCCTAGGTGCAGAATCTGGCATTTGGACTTGTTAAATTTCATCCCGTTATTCGTAGCCCAATGCTCCAGTCTGTCTAGATCCCTCTGCAAGGCCTCTTGTCCCTCAGGAGAGTCAGCAGCACCTCCCAGTTTGGTATCATCAGCAAACTTGCTAATGGTGCACTTAACTCCTGCATCCAGATCATTGATAAATATACTGAACAGAATTGGCCCTAGAATTGAACTGTGAGGAACACTGCTGGTGACTGGTCACCAGTGAGATGTAGCCCCATTCATTACAGCCCTTTGAGCTCTGCCTTTCAGTTAGTTCTTCACCCAGTGCACTGTGAACCCACCCATCCCACAGTTGGACAACTTGTCCAGAAGAATGTTGTGAGGGGCAGTATCAAAAGCCTTACTAAAATCCAGAAAAACTACATCCACCACTTTCCCTTCATCCGCTAGGCCCATGACCTTATCATAGAAGGATATTAAATTAGTTAAACAGGACTTTCCCTTTGTGAATCCAAGTCATTGGGTTATTAAGTCATTGTTTTGTAGAGCACAAATGAATGAGCTTCTTGGTAGATATGAGCACCTCATGGTCTGAAACACTGGGGTGACAGTAGTTGATAAGATCCTGGACAGGAGTCTGACTGATGTTTCGGATGGGAGAGGCTGGTTGAATTGTCTGAACTGGAAGGAATATGCAGGTCTTACAGAGAAGTGTTACTGAAAATTATGTTTATCTGATAAATTTCAGTAGAGGGAAGGTTGGGTTTTTCTTTCCGCTTTGAGTTTGCATGATAAAATGCATGATGTACTTTTCTTTGAATGATGTTAAGTTGCTCATAGCATATTAATTGCTCATACCCGATTCAGTTCTCCTTTTGGCACTGTCATCTAGATTATGTTTTCACATTTTTAACTTTGTGATTTGACTGTGTTGTCACGTTGCCTGTTTTTCAGCAATATTTGCCTAAAATTTTTATGGACCAAAAAAAAATGGCCATTACAAAATTTAATTGCATTTTTGAAGACATAACTGAGAAAACAGCAAGTTGTTACTCTCACTGCTGCTATTACCAACTTGAGGGACAGCAGTGAAACTTACTTAAGTTTCCATGCAGAACTGATGAGTATCAGTTTCTCTTTGGCTTCTTGAGAAAGCTATGAGTGGCAGTGACAGGCAGTTCTAGTCTGTACAATTGAGAAGGATCATCAGAAAGATTATTTTATTACATGCTCTTATTCCTACAATGTAAAAATGAAAATAGATAGTGGTCAGTTATAGACCACATCTGAGTATAACATGAAATTCTTGTAGAAGATAAAAAAAGTTGTAGGATAGTGTTTTCCAGAACCTCTTTGCTGATGTATTAGAATAATGATGTAGAAGCCTTTGAGGAAAATGAAGTTTAAAAAAAAAAGGGGGAGGGGAAGGAATTATATTCATGTATAGTCTTTCACCTAGTACAAGACCATATAATCATTCAATGGCATTTAAAAAGCAATGGATCTAAACTCAGATGAGAAAGTACCTGTATATAATTGATTTGTGTAACTGAGTATCAAGGAACATAAGTGGGATGAAAGCTTAATGGGATTCAAAAATACTAATTTTTTCAAAGTGTGAAAAAAGAGCTGCAATAACAGAATCAAACAATTTCTTCAACTTTGGGAAGTAAGTTAATCTGTAGGTGTTTAGAAGAAAAAAAGAAACAAAAACAACAAAGAGCCTTAATCTGGATCCACAAGGTATTTTGTTTATATTTTTATGTGAAAACAAAGCAATCTCAACTTTGAAAGAGTCTAGCATAGCAGAAGAAATATATGTCTCTGATAAAGTCCCATAACAGTACAACTTATTCTTTTGTGCTTCATCCTGGTGGTATGATAGTCATAGAAAACACTTTCACAATAGCTCACTCAGGGCTTTTCTCTTACAGAAAACAGAAGTAATTGAAGAAGCGTTTCCTGGGTAAGTGTAACTTTAGTTTATTTGTGGAAGACCTTCTGTATACATGTATTTTTCTACTTGTGTTCTTTCATTGGGTGCTGCTAATAATTAATGTTCTTATTTGCATTAGTATGTTTATGGACACTCCTGAAGATGAGAGGACCAAACTGATCAGCTGCCTGGGTGCTTTTAGACAGTTCTGGAGCAGCCTTTCCCAGGTTAACATTTAATTTGTTGCTTACATGTACTTTATATACTTTTTTAATATAGTGAAGTCTGGTCTAGTAGACAAATGCTTAATCTGTAAGGTTTGTGTCCTGTCATTCAGAATCTGGTTTCAGATATGGTGGAGGAAAGAATATAGGAAGACTTTGTGAGGAAAAAAAGATTAGTTTTGACATTTTTAAGATTATATAGTTTTTCAGCAGAGGTAAAGATAAGCAAATGGAGGTATAACAGTAAAGACATAAACAAAAAAAGGTAGTTTGCTACAGGATTTCTTGTAGAAGCGACAGGGGGGGTGAGGGGGAGAGAATAGTTGTTTATGTTCAAAAATTACTTTCCAAAAGTTAGATACCTCTAGGCACTCTTCTGTAATGGGAGACCTGGTCATCTTTGTTTTCACTGAATTTGATTCTAACTGTGAAAAGGAAAGAATAGTATAGAACAGTTCTATTTTACTCTATTTTGTGCAAACTTATATGTGAAAAACAAAGTCAACTGTAGAAATCAATGTTTCAGCTAGGAAGTGTTCACTGAATTATTAACCAGGATGCCAATACTGGACAACTGGACTTCTTCAAAATAAGATCAAAAGACTTGTAGGGAAAACTGTATGTTGGACAACTGGACAACTTCTACAATTTATAATCTTTTTCTTCTGTTAGTTTCATTTGTTCATGGTACAATACTATATGAATTTTATAGTTTGTTTCACTACCTGTAAATACATTCTTTCTCCCCTTTACTGCTTTTTCAGGAATCCCATGAACAGTGCGTCCAATGGATTGTAAGATTCATTCATAGCCAGCATAGTCCTAAAAGAATTTCTTTTCTTTATGACTGTTTAGCAATGGCAGTAGAAACTGGACTTTTGCCACCCAGGTAAGCTATGTCGGAATGAATCAATAAATGGGATACACAGAAGTTGTAATATTAGAGGGTATTTTCCAATGAGATTGTAAAATTCTATTTAATTTTATATATATTATAATTATATATAACAAGCATGTGTTTATAATCTGTAATTCATTCTTGGATTGTCCCCTTCTGCTAGGATGGTTTGTGAATCTCTGATAAACTCTGATACACTTGAATGGGAAAGGACACAGTTGTGGGCATTAACATTTAAATTGGTCCGGAAGATTATTGGAGGTGTAGACTACAAGGTATCTTCCCCCCATTCATTTCTTTGTGATAAGACGTTATTTTCCAGCTTTGTTTTTATGATTTTATGTCAGAGACATCCAGTGTTTCAAAGTCTACTTTGATTATGAAAGAAAAAAAAATAGTTCAGTGAGACCACTTTTTTAATGCTTTTTCATAGTTGAGCTTTACCTTAATAGATCATTCTGTAGGGAAAATGTAACTTCTACTATTTTCTCCATTACACAGTTATCTTTCATCCCTCTTTCAGTTATAAACTAAATAACCCCAGTGCAGTTGCAGAAGTACATATGGAAAAGTCAAGCTGAAGTTCTAGCATCTGCTCTGACCATTGTTGCTACATAGGTCCTGAAAGCTGAGTCTTTGGCAGGGTACAATGCTAACGGAAGGAGTGGGAGACCATGCATCTCTTGCAGAGAATCACCTCACCAACGTTGGTGAGCGTGTTAGCACAAAAACATAAAATACAACATTGTACTTTGGTCAGTCTGCACAAGCCATTGTAGGTTGGATGTCTCTGGATGCACATCAAAATTTCAAGTTATTTTCTCATCTGGGGTATCCTACAATTGAGAAGTTTCATAAGGAGTTTAATGTCATTAGTGTTTGCACTCTCAGTAGCAATCTGTCTTCTGACGCTTTGCAACAAACAGCTAATTGTCAGTCAAAATACTGTCTGACCATATTGATTGTGTAATCTTTCTGCCAGAAATAAAGAATATCTGGGAACATTAGTTTTCTGTGCTTTCTTTTAGGGTGTGCGAGATCTGTTGAAAGTAATCCTGGAGAAAATCTTAACAATTCCGAACACTGTGAGCTCAGCTGTTGTACAGCAGCTTTTAGCAGCAAGAGAGGTAACTGTCTGAATTTTATGTTGTCACTATAGAGGAAGGTAGGCCTCATTCTTTTGTCATTAATGAATTTCTAATACCTGGGATGACTCTTTGAGACTTAGTACAGTTCAACAGTGAAGACTTACTCTTTGTGCTCTAATTCTTCTCTGTAATTGCATTTTATACAGTAAACAAAGAGCTTTTTGGGGGATACCGTAGATAAGCATTAAAATCCCTAACAGGAGAGTCAGGCCCAATGTTTGACTTGCCTAAGATAAGATGTATGAAATATAATATTGAGATTAATTTCTTTATTTTTTCTTGGTGAATAAAAATAGTAGTTGTTTTCAATACTTTGTAGGCATGTATAGAGGCATAATTTTACTTAGGCTTAAACAGTCTAGCTTACACTTGTACAATTAAAAACAGGTTTTAAACTAATGCAGTACTATCAGAATACAACTTAAGAAGAAGTACTTTAATTCTTATATCTATTTTCATGGGCTGCCTCAGACTAGTAGACAGACTACACCTTTGTTTACCTTATCCAAAGCCTTTTACACTGATGTATGTTTTATTTATAGGTGGTAGCCTACATTTTGGAAAGAAATGCATGCTTGTTACCTGCCTACTTTGCAGTTACTGAAATCAGAAAACTCTATCCTGAAGGAAAACTTCCCCATTGGGTAATGATATGATATCAAATCATGTAATCTGCAGTTCTCTTCCACGCAAAACAAAATGACTTTTTTTTTTTTTAAAGAAAAGTTTAAGTGAAGATTTAAAATCTTCTACTCAACAGTAAGCTCTGTGTTTAGGCATGTAAATTAAGATACAGGCTTGATATGATTGCAGCAGCAGCTCACTGTGTTCTTGCATGAAATTGATGCTGTACTTTTGACCTATGGCCTAATGTTCAAAACTCTTGAAGCACTGAGTTGGTTTTGTTGAATACACTTGGAAATGCACGTCATGCTTACCTATCAGTTTGTGCTTTCTCTGTGGCTTCAAGATAAGAAAAAATCACTTTAAATAGCTGACCGGTGTTTTCTTTGTGTTTAAATTCAGTTATGCAAAAATATTTGGGGCTCTGATACAATGAAAATAATCACTGTTACAAAAAGATTGATCCAGTTTTTAATTTTGTGTGCTGGTAAAATAACTAGGGAAAAGGATAAAATCCTGACTCCCTTGAATTAGTAGGAAAACTGTTACTTCTTTTGAGCCAAGATTTAATCCAGAGTGTACTAATCTAGGTCCTACAAGAAGGCTTTTACAAGGGGATGTAGTGATAGGATGAGGGGTAATGTCTTCAAACTAGAAGAGGGTAGATTTAGATTAGATCTCGGGAAGAAATTCTTTACTGTGAGGGTGGTGAGGCACTGGAACAGGTTGCCCAGGGAAGCTGTGGAGACCCCATCCCTGGAAGTGTTCAAGGCCAGGTTGGATGAGACTTTGAGCAATCTGGTCTTGTAGGAGCTGTCTTTGCCCATGGCAAGGGGGTTGGAACTGGATGATCTTTAAGATCCTTTCCAACCTAGACCATTCTATGATTCTGTGATTCTTTGTCTTTGTGGAATTGTTATCTGGAGGCAAACAGAGATTTGTTATGAACAGAAATTCTAAAGCTTGTCTTAAATTATCTGTTACTAAATAGTGTGCTCTGAAACAATGCAGTATGCATAGGAGACACAGTTATTATGTAAACTCTCATTTGAGTGCAAACTGAAGAGTGCTTCCTGCCCCTTCTTTATAAGGTCATGTTTTTGCTTTTGTGGTTTTAAGTTCTGGATGATTTTTCTGACTTGTTGAAATGTGTAAGAAGCTAGTTATTTTAGTAGATTCCTGTATATTTTATTAATGTGTATAAAGTATTTCTAAGTCTTATATATTCCTTATCAGTATTTACAGCTTAAACCCTTAACTTTTTTCTCCTCATCTCACCCAGTTACTAGGTAATTTAGTATCGGATTTTGTGGATACCTTCAGACCTACAGCAAGAATAAATTCCATTTGTGGTAAGAGAATGACTTCATGAATAACTTCAAAATAATTAATTTATTTTAAACTATTTTGTTTCTTATAACCTTTTGGGGCATATATTCATCTAAGCAAAATGATTAAGAGCTCATGTTTCATGTGGTATCTATACTCTTGTCAGTTTGTTCTCAGACTTGCTTCTCTTCGGTTTTTGCTTTGAAAGGGAAAATTCATACTGATGAGATAAAATAATTTTTTGCTACAAGCTGGTAGTGGAAGTGTACTACTTGTTACATGGCCATATAGTTTCTAACTACAGTAGACATTAAGAGAACCATAGGTTTTCTGTGCTCAAGGATTTTGAGTTAATACAGGTCAACAGGTAAGCTAGTCAGAGTGTTTTCTGACTTCAATTTCCATTGGAGCTTTTGTAGCTGCTCAGCCTTATCCTTATCGTTGCAGGCTTCTGTGTGAACATTTCCTAGCTCAGATGAGTACTGGCTGTCCTGTTTTGTGAAAGAAAAATTCACCTTTGTTTATTGCTAGAAATCTGAATATTAAAATTTGGCTGTTTTAATTGTGATGCCTGTTGCATTTTTCTACAAAGTATAAAAATGTCTTCTGTTTGCTTTGAGAATTAAGTAGCTTAATAACGCTGCATTGTATCTTAGATCTGAGCAAGCTTTATTGCAACTGATCTTCTTCAGTGCAGAGATTAAGAATGTAAATTAATCTGTAATGCTTCAAAGCATTTTGTGTTTCAGAAGCATGTAGTTATTCTTCTGTTGAAAGTGTGGCATAGCTTTTATGCATGTGACTCACAGGTATCACACAAATTTTTACAAATCTTGTATGTGTAAATGACCTGTATAGATATGGTTGAAGGAGAGAAGGAGATATTTATTTACTACTTGTTTTATCTGATAGTAATATGGCCAGTCTGGACAATAGAAGTCATGGAATTTGAGCTAACAGTGAGATTTTGGTCAAAGTTGAGGCACCTAAATTTAGATGCTGATATACAGGTGCACTAGGGGCTTGGTTCAGATGCCTGTATTTAAGCAACTGAAATAAATCCCAGGTGTCTAATCTACACTGACAAGTCTACATTTACCCTACAAAAAACTGTTCATATGTGATCAGGTGAATTACATTGGCCTACACTGACTGAATTGACTAGATCTCCACTGACTGTAACGATGCTGTACAGATGCTTGTATTTGACTCGTTTACTGAACAGAATGCTACCCACAGTTTGTCTTACAGGGTGAATGAAAGAAATCTGAAAGACTAGATTATATACTTAGATTAGTAATACCATTTTCTTTGTGGAAAGGGTCAGTGTGCCAAAATTAAATCCACGACACTAGATCAAGCAATGGCAATAGAGCAGTCTTCTGATAACCTAGAGGGGCACTTTTAGATTAATATTTGCAAATACTTTTATTTTTGGGGTACCCAATCTGAACAAAGGGGATTTTACTCTTTAGATATTTTATTAGTTAGAAAAATAAAATCATCCTGAAGCAATCCTATGGTAAAAAGCTTTAAACAGTGGAAATTTAAGGAGAGCATAAAAGTGGCTGAGGTCAATTTCTGCATCAGAATGATTAAACAGTAGGCCAGTTTCACTGTTTAGAATTTATTTTTCATTGCACGTAGGTCGCTGTAGTCTTCTTCCTGTGGTAAATAACTCAGGTGCCATGTGTAACTCATGGAAGCTGGATCCTACAACCCTTCGTTTTCCTCTGAAAGGTCTCTTACCATATGATAAGGTATGCCTTATTAAGCTTCTTAAACATGTTAGGTTCAATAAATATGAAGCTTTTATATCATTGGGGCGGGAGAAATAATTTCAACAGTGAATATCTGATTGTCCAGCTATGCTAACATTGAAGGTGTAGATGTTTTTGCTGTGTTACATATTTCAATGATTTCAAGCTATATGCAGAGGACCTTTAAAGGAGTGTTTGGTTTAACTGCTGCTCAGGATGCTGAAGAACAAGAGATGTCTAATGTGCTTTGTGAGCGTGTGCGTGTGAAAGAGCAAGTGAGAGCAGAGAATTGATTGGAAAATTAGTTTAGCAGTGGGGAGATGAAAGAGAATGGGAAGGTAATTTCTTCCTTTCTGTGCTCTTTGTTATTCCATAGGAAAGATAATTTTACAGTTCAACTTAAATATAAATTAGCTTGTTTAAACTTAAAACTCTGAGTGAGAAATAGTGGGGTACTGAAAGAATTTAAGAACTGTAAAGGATCAGGACAAAAATCCATGGTGTCCAGCATCCCATTCCCCATATCCTAGGTGTCTAAGGAAGGATGCAGATAGTATATCTAATGACATGCATAGTGTTCACACTCTACAGCCATTATCATTTTGTGTGTTTCCTGAGACAGATTTGGTTTCTATGTATTGGATAAACCTTCCTCTTCCAAATATTTGTCCAGTCTCCTCTTGAGCCTGTGTAAACTAAACATCCCCAACATCCCTTTGACAGGGTGTTCCACATTTCAACTTCATGTTGCATAAAGAATCAGCTCCTTCTGTTTGTTTTCAACCTAGCTTCAGGTGACTTTAAAGTGATTCAGCTATTGGAAGATACAGTGAGCAGTTGTTCCATATCTGCTTTCTTCATGCTACTCATGATTTTTATGGATCTTGGTCATGTTCTTCCTCATTTGTCTTACTTGGCTTCCTTTGAGTTCTTGATGGTCCTCCAGTATTTCAAGGCTGTTTAGAAAAGTGTGCCATCCTTTTATCAGATGAAGAATGTTCTACTTGGTCCCCATAAAACCTGTCACTTAAGAGCTGTGATTATTTCCTCCTTTCTTTTGGGTATCAGGGAGCAAAAAGATTTGCTAAATAATAAATATCTGCATAAATGAAACATTCATTCTTACATTGTTTAACTCAGTTAAACATAGACTCGGTATTAAACGATCTTGAGGCAATATATGTTTGTATGTGATTGCTTTTCTTTTTTGAAGGATCTGTTTGAGCCACAGACTGCTTTATTGAGATATGTGTTGGAACAGCCGTATTCAAGGGATATGGTCTGCAATATGCTAGGTCTGAATAAGCAGGTACTGTACTATGGTGTAACATGTGATTTAATTCTGCATAGAATCTGCACTATTCTTTTTCTCTTTTCTTTGCTATAGCTAACTAAGCAAAACAGTTTAGGTCCAGAGAGTGAATTTTTTTTTTCTTTTTTTTTATTTTTTTATGAGATCATATTAGGTTAATTGGACACTGTTGTTCCTATCATTTGTATATTGCTTTACGAATGTTAAATTGAAAAGTAGAGATTTAAAATATGATTTTTTTTTTGCATTGCTTTTTTTTCCTATAAGGCCAGCCTCAAGTACACCTCTGACAGACAGTAGGAGACTGCTAGCTCAAACAATAAAAAAATGGTTATTGTTCATGTCATTAGTTTTTAAGGCGTTGTACTCTGTTATATTGGCATGTTATAGTACTAGAATAGTGAAAAGCTGGGTTTTGTTTTGTTACATTTTTTTCTTTTTATATCGTAGAATGGGAGGGCTTAGTCTGACTTGGGGATCCTTGAGGCTGGCCTCATAGTCACTGTTTTGTCTTTTCTTTTTTTCTTCCTTTATTTTTGTTCTGTCCTGTCTTGTCCTGCCCATCCTCCAATGCTCTAGACCTTGAACATTGCTCAGGTATGTTCACAACCTTACTGTTGTATTGTGACTAACGATACGCTGGCCGCTTTGTAGCCACTGATTCCAGTTAGAGAATACATGTACAGTCAGGGCTTGAAATTGGCAGGACCATTAGTCAAGGGCAAATTCTTACTACAAATCTCTAGAGATGTGAGAGATGTAGAATGAAGCTGACAGTCCGTAGTCCTTTGGTCCTATCATTTTCATTGGAATGGACTGCTACCATTACCCTTACCAGTCATAAGAACTTTTATTTTGTCTGCTGGAATTTTCAGATGAGGAGAGATTCTTAGTTCAAAATTTCTTTCCTTATACTGATGGAAAAACATCCACTGCACTTGATTGTAAAATTGTAAAGCTGTAAATACATCATTGCTTTAAAAAAAAAAAA
>VYXH01010762.1:30777-63676 GCA_013397275.1 Burhinus bistriatus
AAAAAAAAAAAAAAAAAAGGAAGCTTTACTAGTGGAATTTTCTTATCATTAGGAAGCCTCTGTAACAAACTTCCCAACAACCAATTATAATATTGTCCAAACTAGCTGAAAGAAAGGTCATACAGAATACCATGTGAAAAGTAATTCCTTAAAATTTGACTCCTTGTTTAAATAAATAAATAAATAAACGCCTGAGCAAATCAACCAAGTGGACTTCTGCTTGAAATTTGAAATTATGGGTATTATATTTACAGTTGATCACTTGTTACAATAATCAATTCCACACCTACTTTAAAAAACATTGTTTAAGATTTATAAAATAGCGTTGCTGTTTGCAATACTATAGTGAAGGTTGTGTCAGTGTTTCCATTTAAGGAACTTTTTTCAGATTTGTAACTTGACTATAAAAATTACAAGATCCTGAAACCTTGTGTATATTTCCCATTGTAAGTGAAATACATCAGTGCTCTTTCTGGATTGGGACAATGTTTTTGAATGCGCAGATTCCTACATCTTGGCAAACAGTATTCTGTGTTGTATATGACAATCTTTTGTATTTGAGACTTAAAGCAGCTGAAATGGTAAAACTTGGAACCGAGCTGCTAGGTTTAGTGTTGAAATGAGTAGTATTTGTATTCTGTGTCTATTTCTGTGTCTACATTCAGTTAATAAACAAAACTATTCCTCTGTGCATCTTGTAGGTGGTAAATAATACAAGATCTAGACAAAAAAAAAATCTTGAACCCATTTTATTCTTCTAACTATGGGTGGTCTGTGCCTCCAGGTCAAAAAACATTGATGTTAAAAGTGCTGGTTTTTAACTCCTACTTTACTGTCCTCTAGAAGTAATTGAAGAAAATTTAAACAAAGTAATGAAATATATTGACCTATACTTGTTTGCTAGTATAGGAATTCTTACACAAAGTTTCAACCTAGCGTGAATTTTTATGGCCAAGGAACAAACTTGAAGAATGTAGCTTATAAAGGAAATGCTGACAGAACATGAACTATAGCTGTGCTGCTACAATTACACCAGCATAAAGATGTTTGGGCTGTTGAAAATTTGTGAGTTAAAAATATCAATGTAGAGTAGGGTGGTGTAGTAGTATAGAACAGGAAGTAATGTTTCATTTAAAAATAAATGTACTCTGTTTAAAACTGTGTAAACTTTTAAAATTTTACTTGCTTTTAGGTAGAAATTAACTTCTTGTTAGAGTTGAATTTGTTAATGTAGCCACATGACAAAAAGTAGCATGCTTTTCGAAGTTGTGTAACTGTATTGATGCTTTCAGTAAAATGGCTGATAATTTTGTATTTTATTATTAGAACTGAACTAACCTGCAGAAATGAATTTTCGGTATAATAGAAGACACTTAGAAATGCAAATAGTGCCAAGTTTGTTTCAAAATAAATACAGAAACACCTCAAAGCAATGATCATTATTTATTTATGATCATGAATTATTTATGTGAAGCTGCTTGTATGCCCTGTCAACTATTTACACAGATCCAGTTGCAGGATTGGAGCCTTCATTTGAATCTTATGGCATCACAAACTAGGTATGATTCAGCCAAATTTGTCCTAGTTCTCAAATATTCCTGAAGATGAACAATGAAATCTTCTGGTCCAATCTTAACTAAGCAGATCTATGTTACAAAACTGTTTGCTCAAGCCATCTCTGACTTGTGTTTTAAAAAAAAAAAAAAAAAAGTACAAATCCAGCTGTGCTGTTAACCTTGCAGAGAGAAAAATGAAGGTAAAATTTTACATGTTTATAGATTCATGTATTCATTTCAGGTTTCTAAGTCTTGCTGTGGGATTTTGTTGTGGGATGAGGTTTTCTAATACCCTTTTCAAGTATATGGCTTTAAGTCCAGATGTAATAATACGGACTTCAAAATGTTCCTTCTGTTGAAATCTGACCATTTTTATTTTTTGCTACTGTGTACTTCTGTGTGGGACAGTACCTTCTCTTGTATACCTGTTTGAACTGGTCTATAGGAAGTAGAGATTTAAATTGTATTTTATCATGTATGTTTTCATGCTTTACGGTTGGACTCTGTGATCTTAAGGGTCTTTTCCAACCTAAATGATTCGATTCTCTGTCAATTTATATTCTGCTGTTAGCTGGGGTGATACTCCCAATACTTAATTATCTTTTAAATCATTTATTGAGGTATGTAGCAATCTGCTTTTTGGAAAATGATTAACAGTTCAAAGTGTCTTAATACACTGATGCTAAATTCAGATTCAGTTTAGGGATCCTACAGTTGGTTCTTAAAATGGAGCTTTAATAATGTCTTAAGGACATGAAGTCAGTCTGAACATTTTGGTTTATATCTTTGCCTTCTCTGTATGTACAGACTTGTATGAACAATAAAATACCATTTCTGCTTGCATAATTGCAGTCAGGATTGTATTGCAGTCCTCTGAACAATGAAAAACTTTGTTAAACTTTGATTTCTCTGGGTTGGGGAATATTTGAAAGAGGAGGTAATTTTCATCTGTCTTGTTTCTGTAATGTTATACAAACTTTTAATTAGCAGCTTTGTATTAATGCTTTTGCTCTTTAAATAGTGTATTTGGCTGGTCACCTTTTAAACCAGCAGTGGTGGTCTGCAGCTCTGGGTAGGAAATTATCTATCTGTTCAGGTGACTGTGTAGTTGTATTCTCTCCTACCTACAAACAGGGATAGTTTGCTTGAGGACGATGTTTATTTCATGTCTGTCCATGCATTGTGTAAGCAGAATCATTAAGTGAAAGGAATGACATAATGCAATATTCAAAAATTGACTTTCCCTTTTATTTTTAAAATATTGTACGTTGATGCTGGGATCCAATATTATTAATGTTAGCATGGCAGAGTACTTAAATTAAGGGGTGTGATTATTTTTTATTTATTTCTGATTATAAGAGAGTGCACTGAGAACACTTCAGTGCAACTTCCTTGTTGAAACTTGCTCCTTTTCTTAATGAGGAAAACTTGAGAATGCCCACTGAGCTCTGTAGGAATAGAATCAGGCATAATAGAAACAAAAAGCTTTCAGGTTTTGTGTCTTGGTAGCATACAGTTTTGGAAAATGGAAGTGAGAGAGGGGCTATAGGTCTGTCTTGTATTAACTACTTCAAGCATTTAACTTACACTTTTTGAATTGGACTTTTGGAGACACCATTTCCTCTTGCAGGGATCTTGTGCTCTGTGGTTTGGTCTTCTGAATACATTTCTTAAGTGTATATTTTTATTAAATATTTTTGAGCTAAATGCTGTTTGCTTAAAATATTCGAAAATGATAATATCTTGCAGCTAGCCTTACTGACTTCTTAAAATACTTTTCTTTTAGGGAACTTTTGATGCTATCTGCTCCCCTTGTCCCCACCCCCACCCCCCCAGGAAAAAACCATACCCCAAGCAACCGAAAAAAACCCAAAAGCCAAACCCAACTGAAGCTTTGATCTGCTGAAAAACGTATCACTAGTCCATCAGTGGGCGGGTCTCAAGAAATTTTAGTATCAAGGTGTCATTGTAGTGCTTTTTTTCCCCCTCTATTTCTTTATGGTTTGATAATGTTTTCAGTGAGATTATGTATTTGTCAGGTCTTTAAGTATTATTTTCAAGGCAAAATGGAGAATATGTATTTATATAACTAAATTACAAAAACTTGAATAACGTTCTCTTTAGGAAAAAAGCATAGTGATTTTTAATGCTATATTTTCCCTTATATAAACCAAACCAGTGGTTGCAGTTTTGGGGGGTTTTTTTGTTTGTTTGGTTTTGGTTTGTTTAAGCTGTACCAAAACACGAATTCCTACTTATTTGTGAGGGGAATCAGCTCTTGCCTATACTTGTATTCATCTCATTATATTATGAGATGTTCTTTAAGTTATGAGCAATTAATAAAACAAAGCCCTAATCCTGCAAATTCTTATGCAGCACAGTATATTTATTTCTGAGTGCTCCAAAACTGTAGACACAAAATTTGTGCAAAAATGTTTATTCACTGAAAATACAGAAGAAAAAAAATTGCCAGAAAATTAAATTAATGAAGATAGAATATGAAGTACTGCTATATTTCTTATTGAAAATTGTTCTTAAAGCAATTAAAAGCATGTTTTTTCAGAATAAAAGAGTGAATTTACTTTCTTAATTTCCTGGCTCCTAAATTTTTCAATCTTAGAATTTTAGAATTAATAGTGAAAATTCCTACTGGAAATTCTGGCTTTCTTTTTAACAGTCATATTTTCCTGTTGTATTCTGTGAATAACTTTTATTCTAAATTAATATAGCCTAACATGATTAGGCTTTTGGACATTAACCCAGTGCTTAGCAAACTATTAAATTTCAAGCCCTGTACATAGTAGTTTTGCATGCTGGATTATAAACTAGTCTGTAGTGTTGTCTGTTGCACCCTGCTCTGCTTCATAATTAGTTGCTTTGGGAGGGGGAACAAAACAAACCACAAAAACCCCAAAATATTCTCAACCGGTCCTGTAAACCTGTAATGTGGTTGATCTGTGATAATGGCATTGTGTACTGGAAGAGAAGGTGAAACTGTATCGATGCTTACTGTTTTAGTTAGAGGTTTGTGTTAAGCATGCTTCAGGAAAAGCTAGAATTGTAGCTTTCTGCAGTTTTGAGCTGGCGAAGAGCATGCAACAGGGGATGCTGTTCACTATATTTTGTCAACTTCTCATTCTTGCATTTAATTCTTAATTGAAGAGAATCTCTGTTTTTTCATGGCAAAAGACTACCGTCGATGAAGGTAGAACAAGCATCTCCTTTCAGCATCTCTCTTTCCTTTTATTATTTCTTTCTTTATTAGTTGAAAGGGTTTTTTTAGGCTGCTTGGCTAGTAAGTCAAAGAACTCATCTAAGGCATCCCTAAAATGTTCTATGAGTATTTGGGTGATCTTTTTAAACTTCTTTATATACACCTTTTTGCCTCTAGAAAGGGATACTTGCATTTTCATGATTAGTCTTTGAGCAGCTCAGTTTCTTTTCTTTTGTATCATTAAAGTAATAATGTTTTCTTTAAGGCTGCATTATGTTACAGGCATCAGGTGTGGTTTTTTAAAAAAAAAAAAAACAAAAAAAAACACCAAACAAAAAAACCCACCAAACCCCAAAACTAAAAAAAAACCCACAACACCCAAAACCAAACTCAAAACAAAAAACACAACAACAACAAAACCATTCCTGAATAGAGCTTGTAATGAAACAAACAGAGGTTAAATTATTTCCAAAGTGCTAGCACGCAGCTTTTTGTCGTTAGTAGTAGTACTTTGTACAAGTGTAACTATACGAATGCAGGGTAATAAAAGGTTGTTGCACTAAAGAACTTGTGATATGTGACATTATACTTGATGGTCTTAAATTGAAGATTTATAATGTGAGTTGCAAACTACTGGTAGTGGGCCTG
Source organism: Burhinus bistriatus (assembly GCA_013397275.1). Lineage (NCBI taxonomy): Eukaryota > Metazoa > Chordata > Aves > Charadriiformes > Burhinidae > Burhinus > Burhinus bistriatus. The sequence continues at coordinate 36,196 of VYXH01010762.1, forward strand.
CTTTACATATATCTGTAATAGCATATGTGTCTGAATATATAATGCATTCCTTACTTGATCATTACTAAAAGTCATCAGGGAAGGTATCGTAAATGATTTCTGTGTATGCATAGCTCACTGTGGAGATTGTGGCAGTCTAAATCTAACATCTGAAGAGCTCATCACTATGATACGTAATTTCTGTTCTATTCACAATATGTAGAACAAACCACTTTTATCAGATTAATTTTCAAGTCTTTTTGATCTGATCTTGTACCAGGTGGTGCTGTGTTGGTAGGACAGCACCTAATTATAGAGGTATTAACCAGATGTTAATTCTGCTGCTAGTTGTAGGTGAGCCCAAAATGAGAGTGAAAAAGAGAATAGTCATTAAATACCTATATCATGTATTGGGATGTTTCCTCTGTGTTTGGTGGTATAATTGATGTATCTTTTTCTCTATGGTGGTCCCTACTTTTGAGGTGGACTTAAAGGAGAAAAGAGAGAAGGGGAAAAAAAAAAACCCCAAACAACAAAAAAACTCAAAACAAACAAAAGAACCCCCACCAGTGTGTTAAAAGAATGGACTTTGTTTTCCATAAATGCAAGATCAGAGAAATAACGTTCTGCATGAATTTATTACAAAACACAAAGAAAAACCCCAGATATTATTTGTGCATTGATGATTTCTGGTTTGGAACTGAGCAGGGAATTATGTAATGTGTGATAAAATGTAAAAATCATCATGACCTGTAACATAGTGCAGCTTTAATACACTGGCTTATCCTTAACTGAAGTTCAGACTTCATTTCATGCTTCCCAGCCTTCTTGTCAAAATACTGTACTGTAACTGCAACTGTGCTAGTTCTGAAGTTAAAGGCAAGGCTTTTGGAATACTGTATCTGATCTCTGCCTTACAGCACAAGCAGCGCTGCCCTGTGCTGGAGGACCAGCTGGTGGATCTTGTGGTGTATGCCATGGAACGGTCTGAGACTGAAGAAAAGTTTGATGATGGTGGAACCAGTCAGCTTCTGTGGCAGCATCTCTCCAGCCAGCTCATTTTCTTTGTGCTCTTTCAGTTTGCAAGTTTTCCTCATATGGTCCTGTCACTCCATCAAAAGGTAAATTGTTTGGATCACTCCTGTGGTACGAGAGATTTGAAAAACAACACAAGTTGGTGGTTTGGTTTTTTTTTTTTAAGAAAAAAAAAGTCACCCCTGCAAAAGTAGTACCTTATGTGTAAGAATTAAATTTTTGATCGTTGTGCTCTGCAGAAGTAAGTAAAATTCTCAAGTTACGTCGCTGTGAGCTAGTTCTGTTTCTAGTGTATTCAGTTACAGGATGTTGCATTACATTTGGATTCAAAATATGTTAGTAACTAGAATAAGGAGATAAACTGGCATAATCCGGAAGACTTGAGTACTGTGCTGTTACATCCAGGTTACAACCAAGCTTCAGACAGAGCGAATGCCCTGTTCAGTTTGTGAGTGTCCTGGTTTGAGAGACACAGGACTAAAATTCCTTCTATGTTTGGGAAAACTGCACTTTTGGAAGACTCTGGTGTCTGAGTTTGTGAAAATACTTACTTTTATAGCCAGCTATTGTATGTGGGTTTCAAGGTCTCAGTGTTTTCGAGTTAGCCATGTGCAGGGATGAGGGAGACCGAGACCCAGGCACTTGACCCAAGCTGGCCAACAAGATTATTTCGTACCATGAACGTCACATCCAATATAAATTAAAAAGTTTGCTGAGGAGTTTTCTCTCTCCTTTGATGACTGCGATCCTGAGAACTTCTTGCCCTGGTGCCAGACTCCTGAGGCCTTCCCTTCCTCCCATAGCTGTAGCGCTCGCAGTGTCTGACGTTTGCTGTCCACTGCTGGGAGTGCACAGCTTCCTACTGTTACAATTGGCTGAGTATAATCCTTGCATATTTTATATTGGTATCGGGATCAATATTGGTTCTTTAGTATTATTAATGTTAATTATTTAGTTTTATTCTATTAAGTCTGTTTACACTTCAACCCTTGGGTTTCCTTGTTTTTTCCTGATTCCCTTTCCCGGGTGGGGAGGGGTCATCGGGTGAGAGAATAATTGTCTAAATGACAATAAATTGTTGTGGGTTCCTCAAACTGTAACAGTGAAGCTAAAGAAACATACCATCTAAATGGATGCAAGAGCTTACAGTTAGTTTGTCTAATCAATCTAATCAAAGCAATCTAAAGCAATCAAAGATCATTTGTCCAATTACAGTGATATTGGCAATCACAGTCCAAAGTTATTATTACTTTCTAATAATTCCATTCAAACTTATACACTTTCTAGTATTTACCCTTTTCTCTGGTGCTTAGTGCCTCTCTGAATTCTAAGAGTGGTGGTGCCAGTCCTCTATAGGAAAGGAGAGGAGGGGTTACAGTAAGTCAGCAACATCCTGAGCTGTGTACTGAGAGAAAGTATGGTGTCAATGATAGGAAAGGGGTATTCTTTCTCCTCACTATAGGATTAGCTTGTGGCTATTTAGATACAGTTTCTAACGTTCATTACACATTACTCCATCTTTGTCCACGGTTCCATCTTACATCAGAATTTACTATGTATGTTTTACTTGTGGTGGATTCTAGTTCTCTGCTGTCTTTGGTATCCCTGAAATTAGTTTTACTAGGGTTGCATTCCTTTAATTACTGTTAATGAATCATTGAAACAATAGGCAATATACAACACAGTTGCACAAATCTAATCTAAAACTAAAGCAAGCTAGGTAAGAGTAGAGTACTGGTTATTAGAGAATTGCTATTACAGATAAAGACATTAAATAACAAAAAAATAAATCCAAATGAGTCCAGAAAAAGCAAGCCCAGTTTCTTCTGGTTCAGAGACTTTCTTTATAAAACCTGTGGCCTGCTGCTAGCAATGACAATACTGTACTTGGCTGCAGGGCTAAAAGGTGACATTTTAAGTCCAATATGTTAAAAGTTTCTAATTTTTCAAAACAGTGATGTTCAAGAGCTAAATATATTTTACCATTAATTGTTGTGGCCCTCCCAGAGTTTGTTTGTGTGTTACAACTGATGTACCTGTTTGCTGTCTTTCTGAGATCATGAAGTACATTTCTACCTAAGTCCTGCTATAAAATTCACAATAATCTCTGCTGGAACTGTTTTAGTCTGCCCTTCTACTTTTATAGGAATCTTTGCAGTGATTTTTCTTCTGCATGCAGTATTTGTCTGTTACTGAGTGTTTTTTGACAGTTGGCAGGCCGTGGTCTCATTAAAGGAAGAGACCATCTGATGTGGGTGCTACTCCAGTTCATCTCTGGCAGCATCCAGAAGAATGCACTGGCTGACTTCCTGCCGGTTATGAAGCTTTTTGACCTCCTGTATCCTGAGAAAGAAGTAAGTCTTCTCTCTGAAATTAAAAGTTTCATTTTTTAATTCAAGTCGATACCTTCATATGTCAATATTACTATCATTCTTGAGTCATTGTTACAGCAGGGTGCTGCATAGTTGGAGAGAGCTGTTTCATAATTAAATGAAAATTTTTAGGATTTCCTAGCTATGTTTTTCCAGTAACCATATTTGTGCAGTGTTTTTATGGGCAAAAAAGACTTCTGTTAAGTCATCTCTTCCTTGACTTTGGTTTGACTAAGTTTTGAGGACTTTGTTAAAGTACTGAGGATACTATTAAGGAATAATATGGAATTTTATTGTTACATCTGGGCTGTAACAGAATAATACACTGAGAGACACTTTCAGGTGCAAACAACTGAACAAGACACTTTAAATTTTTTTTGTATTAATGGTTACTTAAATTCATTCTGCGGTAGCAAATCAGATCCTTTGTGCATTCCTCTAGAATTAAGGTTCCTGAGGAGGGGGCCGTTAGGAGAAGTTCTTAAACTTCCCTCGTGACAGCGTTGTCAGCGTGGAGTCCCAATTGTTTGCTCTTATCATAGTGCCTTCTATTTTGAGTCAGTAGATATGTTAACACAAATGTGCAGTGTACCAAACTGCTATATAGCAATTTTTCCCATTCTTAAATTAGTTTTGACCCACAGAAATTCTTCAGTACAATTTGTTTCATTGGATTGCAATTGCTTTTGTCAGCACAAAATATGGGAAGTAATGGGACCATTTAACTGTAGTGATGGGCTCTGAGTTATACTTCTTTAAAGTGTTTGTGGGACTAGGGCATTTCTGAGGATTCAATTTCACAAGGAGTTTAAGTGGTATCTGTGGCTGTTGCTCTTAAGGGGATCTGTCTTCCTGTCCCCTTGATTATGCATTGCTACTGCCTCACTTGTGCTATCAGTGGTGCTTGTGCAGTAGTAACTGTACCGAAGGGAAAGAAATGCGGATTTTGGCAAAACGAGAAAGCCAGAGTGTCTTTTCCAATGGCAGTAACACACCAGAGTCTATAGCCAAAACCTTTTGAATTTTGGGGTGTATCTCTTCCTTTTTGTAGGAAGTGTATTAGTATAATGGTGATGCTAGGCGAGTTAAATTTTTCAGAAAGTATTGGTGAACCACTGAGTACCTACTATGGAAGGACATACTGTAACTTCTGAATAATGCCTAAGTGTGAGTCTGAGAGTAAAAATACATGCTTTGTAACTGTATATGTCTTGAATTTGTATACTCTGAGCATGCACTTCCATTTGCTGAGGTCTTAGATTATTTGTTTGGTTTGGGTTTTTTTTCAGCGTGATTACTGAGGTCCAGGTCTCTTCCAGAGCTCTTGATTTAAAATTGCATACACAGATGAGGGTAGAATCTGTTCTTGAACAATGCTGCTTATGGTGTTGCAAGTCAGAAAAAGAAAAAAAATTGACCTTGTGAATGCTGGCTATCTAACTTGGTTTTCTGTACATTAATACATGCAGTGTGTCACGTTCATGTGTTCTTTCTTTAGTGTATTCCTGTACCTGATATTAACAAACCCCAGTCAACTCATGCTTTTGCAATGACCTGTATTTGGATTCATCTGAATCGGAAGGCCCATAGCGACAACTCCAAGTTACAGATTCCTATTCCTCATTCTCTTAAGCTTCACCATGAGTGAGTTTTGGGGGGTTTGTTTTGTTTTGATTTGTCTCTAGACGTGATGGAATAGGAAGCTCCAAGTCTGTATTCAGAATGTATTGTGTGACAGGATGCTCGTTAAGGGTTACCAAAGGAATGAAGCAGGACTAAGAGTGAGCTCAAAGTCAAAATACACTGTTATACAGCTAACAGAAATAATATATTATATCGAAGATCAGTAAATCTTTTTTACTGATAGAGAATCTGAAGGTAAATTGACTATTTTATTATGTTGTGGTTTGGAAAGTGTGGGTAAGCAATACGTTGGGTTAAGTTTTGTTCAGGAAGGTGAGTTTTAAAGTCTATTTTTTTCCTGAGGTGTTTCTCTGATACAGGAAAATCGTAACACGGTGAAACTGTGGCGTAAGATGTAGTCATTTTGATGTGATGCAAGTAATAAATACTGGGGTTTTTTTCTACTATTTCACAATGGATTTTTGATGGGTTATTGTGGCTGTAATCCTGGAATGCATGTGTATTCTGCTTGGTTTTTTTCTACTTAACATTTAATCTTTTTGGCACACAGGTTTTTGCAACAGAGTTTAAGAAATAAAAGCTTACAGATGAATGACTACAAGATTGCCTTGTTGTGCAATGCTTATTCAACCAATTCAGAGTGTTTCACTTTGCCAATGGGTGTACTAGTAGAGACTATTTATGGAAATGGCAACATGAGGATACCTCTTCCAGGGACTAATTGCATGGCCTCAGGGTCTATTACCCCGTTGCCAATGAACCTCTTGGACTCACTCACAGTTCATGCCAAAATGAGGTACAGTATACAGCTAGCTGCCTTTTTTTTTTTTTTCTTTTTTTTTTTGTACCCTGTAAATCTTTCTGTAACTAATTATTATCAGGAAAGCTTTCTTGTGTCTGGAGGTGTCATGTATAGATCTGTTTATTAATAATTTTTTAAACTTTCAAGTTCTTGGTTTTGATTAAAAAATGCTTTCTCTCTTTCCTCAGTCTGATTCATAGCATAGCTACAAGGGTGATTAAGTTGGCTCATGCAAAATCTAGTCTGGCCTTGGCTCCTGCTCTTGTGGAAACCTACAGTCGCCTGTTGGTTTATATGGAAATAGAGTCCTTGGGCATCAAAGGCTTTATCAGTAAGAAAGAAAACCTTTCTTTTTAACCCCTTCCTTTTATTCATTAGCATTTTCTTTTAATGGCAACTAGAAACCATAGTGAAAATGAAAATCTCATGATGCAGCATGTTGAATACATGTATAAATTATTTTCATATAAAAGAAACTGTAATAGTTATCCTAGTGCTGCAGTAAATTTCAGATGAGTGTGCTGCTGTTTGTCACTTTATGCTATCACTTGTATGGTTGGTACCTTCCTAGTTACGCTGCACTGTGCAATAATATGCTCAATGGAAAATTGTAAGCAAAGTTACTTGATTAGATGCAAGTGATACTTAATTGCAGTGACTAAAATAACCTGCATGTCTGCTGTATATGTTCATTCAAAAGATTATTGAGCTCTGCACATTTACAGCATCTTCAGATAGTGCTTGCACACACACTTTTTGGAGGTAATACAATTTTCAAATCAGAGTTGCAGCTAAATATAACCAACTATCCACAGTGTACTCTGCAGTTGTATTTTAAAGTGCAATCACTTGGAAAACTTAGTATACAAACTCTTTTTCATAAGGTCAGCTCCTGCCAACAGTGTTCAAATCTCACGCATGGGGAATTTTGCACACTCTGCTAGAAATGTTTAGCTATCGGATGCATCACATCCAGCCTCATTACAGAGTCCAGCTGCTCAGCCATCTTCATTCCTTAGCTGCTGTGCCGCAGACTAATCAGAACCAGCTTCATCTGTGGTGAGTGATAGTTACCATATTTAACCGTAATGTCAGATTCTTCCTTCATCGTATGTTGAAAGCTGCCTGAGAACTTTGTTTTAAATGGGACATAAGTACTTCCTAGTCTTAGTGCTGCAGCTAAATTGTTTTGTGGTATCTCAGTAGGTCATGTTTCAGAAATAGTTAGGTGTTAGCAGTAGTACTCTACAGAGTTACATGAGGCAACCTCTTGCATAGACCTGGCAGTAGTGTCATGGGTCAAAACACAGGAACGCACACCAGAACCGTGATGCCAGGAAGTGTCAGGCAACTGTTGAGCTTCTTGCACTGGAGACAAAGGGCAATGCCTGCTACTTGTGCTCACAATGGTTGGCTTGTCTGCCAGTGGGACTGCGCTTGCTTGCTCCTGTAGAGGTTGTTTAATTCCATTACAAAAGTTAAGTTGGTTCCACTTAATTCTTTAGTGAAGTTAATTTTCAGTCAAATGAGAGAAATAATCTGATTCATCCTGCAGCTGAAAAGGAGTTGGTGCAAAGCTATGGTGGCTGTATGTGAACCTGAGTGGAGAAAAAAGTGTCACTTCCATTGTATGGTGTGTGTCTCAGAGTAAACCATGCGTAAAACAGTGGCTAATTTGGATACAGGAAAGATGGAAAAGCTGGTTGAAGAAGCACTAGAGTTGATATGCAGATAATTCTAGGGAAAAGCTTTGAGTTTAACTTACTAGTAACAAAGCTGAAGGGTATGGAATTCAGTTTGTATGTGGAATCTAGGGCTTGTAGAAAAATCAGGGAAAAGTGTCCATTCACTCTTAAGAGTAGAATAGTTCTTGTGGGGCTATGTGAGGGAGATATAGCAATCTCATTATTATGACTTCATGTCAAGGAAGTCTGATTACACAGTATTTTCTTAGTTCAAATTCAGATTGCTCAGTTGCTTATCCTTTATCAAGAATAAAGAGAACAAGTGAGGACAAGTTTCTCCTTAAGTTCAAGGTCTTGCTCTTTTTATTCACCTATATCTTGTTTTGTCATTTTAGTCTGTGAAATATGGATGTTAATCAGTCACTTTTAATAAGAACTGTATGCAACTAGGTTGGAGTAAACTAACCTATGGCTTTGGCATTTCAAAGAGACAGTGTTATAAAAGTCTTTTAAATGACTTCAAACTACCTGGTATGAAAAGCACTTCCAACTAGAGCCCTGGAAAATAACATGCTTTTAAACAAAAGTAGTACTTCCTTATTTCTTTAATAAGGACAATTTAGTGCTGTCTGCTTCAAGATGATAGTTTGCTTTGGAACTTTCCATGCGTTATTCATGCCTTTTTGTTCTGTTTTTTGTGTATGTTTATTTATCTGTGTATCCTTGTTTACATGAAGATGTTCAAAAGATAACAAAAGGGGGGGCCTTCAAATTGGAGAGACTTTGAGGCTCTTTTTCAGGGGCTCTGCACCTGGAATTTTCACTAAATCAACTTCTGAGAACTTTATTTGAAAATGAAATACTTAAATAGTTGATAATGAATTTATTAAACAGTGGAAAAAGTAAACTTTTCCAAAGTGTTAAGAACATCACTTTCAAAACAAATGTTTTTTGTATTATTTGAAGCAGAAAATGGAGGAAAAATAGGTTTTCTTGGAATTTTTGAATCTTGGAAGCAGTGGTATAAGCATTATTGGCTAACTGGACTGTTTCCTTCTTTCAGTGTTGAGAGTACTGCTCTAAGGCTAATCACAGCTTTGGGCAGCTCAGAAGTCCAACCACAGTTTACACGATTCCTCAGTGATCCCAAAACAGTTCTTTCAGCAGAATCAGAAGAACTCAACAGGGCTTTGATCTTAACTCTAGCAAGGGCAACACATGTGACAGGTAATAGCAGTACTGTGAGATAACATCTAAGTCAAAGCTGTAGTTAAGCCATTTCTCTAAAATACTGTTTAATAGAACATCATGGAAATGACCAGGTCATAAAACATATCCCTTACACTTCTGGTTTTGAAAAAAGTATAGTTTTAATTGCCAACTACTTGTTTTTTAGGCAAAAAGCTGTTACTAAAGCAGTATTGAAACCAGATATTGGTTCAAAGTTTATTTTTACACAGAGATACAGTGTGACTAATTTTTTTACTGTCTTATTTTCAGTTTCAGTATTTTAAATTTAAATGTTTGGATTGATTGTTGATATATGCCATTTAAAAAAAAAAAACAATAATGGAATGTTCACAGCAAGTATGTTGCTCATGTGGAATCCACCCCCTTCTACAGCTTACCTTTAAGAAAAAGTAGTGTGTGTTTTGTGTTTGCTTTCAGGAGGGAAGGGAGAGGGGTAGCTTTTATAATGTGTTGTAGTGTTTAAACAATGTGCGATGACATGTGTCAGGTTTCTGTTAGATTTGAGGGGGATGTTTTCCCTCTATCTCCTTTATTATGGTTCTAGTCCGGAGACTCCCCGGAGAGTTAGAACAACTGATTTCACAAAAACTGGTGGAGGTGCTTTGAAAGGGAAGGGCTTTGTGTTAGGTTTTTTATTTTTTAACCTTTGTTCAGCCTTTAATGTCAAATTAACACTGCAGCTGGGGGGATGAGGCTCACTTTTTATTTCTACAGCCTAATTGGGAAAGGTACTGCTGAGCAGCATTTTTAAAGCAATGTAAAATGGCATCTAGCAATTTCATCGTTATTATCTTCCTCAGTTTTTCTTAAGTCTTATCAGTTAATCAGCAAAAGCTGGTCTTGCTGTCATTACAGGATATTAAATATAAAATCTTAAAATCATGATTGCTTTATTTATTTCTATCTCAAAACCTAAAATTAATTTTGTTATTGTTACTAGCATAAAGAACATAATATCCAGCTTGTTCTATAGAGTAAATAAGATTCAAAGAAAGGGGATGGGAAAAGTTGGTCAAAAAGGAAGGACTGTTGAACTAGTAAAGTCTTGATGCATGTGACTACAAAAAGAATACCAATAAGAAATGGTTTTTTGTGTGAAATTCTAATATCATCAATCTATTTTCTAGACTTTTTCACAGGCTCTGATTCAATTCAGGGAACTTGGTGCAAGGATATATTGCAAACTATCATGAGTTTTACTCCACATAACTGGGCATCACATACACTAAGCTGTTTTCCAGCTCCTCTGCAGGTAATAGTTTCAAACTGATGATTTTATAGTTGGAAATACAGAGAATTTACTCTCTTAACAAGATCCTTTACCTTTTGCTGGTTGGTGAGAGTCTTCCCCTGTCCAGACTACACTAATCTCAAGTCCCTAAAGAATGCGGCATGATTGTAACATTGCTCTTTCTTCAGAAATGTCTTAGCTTCTCCTGGAGTGTTCTTAGACCAAGTTTGCCCAACTGATACTTCTGGTAGAAGTTCAATCAGATCTCTTAAAAAGTAAAAAAAAAAAAAGTTGGAGAAGCATTTTTTTTCATGTGGCAATTTGTCATGTAGATTTGTTAGTGACAAAACAGTCACTGTGGTGTCACGGTGAAGCAGCAACCCTACCTAGCAGGTTTGTATTGTACAAGGAAGTAGGAATGCATAATGTACTGAGTCAGGCAAAAATTTGGTTATTCAGACGTTTTATTCTAGGCTGTCAGTCACAGCAAAACCTACTTTATTTCAGGTCTTCTTCAAGCAGAATAATGTACCTCAGGAAAGCCGTTTTAACTTGAAGAAGAATGTGGAAGAAGAATACCGAAAGTGGAAGTCTATGACCAATGAGAATGATATAATCACACACTTTTCTGTGCAAGGTTCATCCCCACTTTTCCTTTGTCTTCTATGGAAGATGTTGTTAGAGACTGATCACATTAATCAAATTGGCTACAGGTGAGCTTAAAAGATGTGCTATTTCAAAGTTACTACAACAGCATTCTTAGTTCTGAGGACATAGGCCTTGTGCATTAGCAGCTTGATTGGTACCTTTTTTTATTAATTCATAGCATGGAAAAAAGCAGTGGAGCTAGGTATTAGCAAGCATATCATAATTGTGCAGTATTTAAGATTGGTTACACCACACAGTGGTCTGTAATGCATATTCTTCCTGGTAAAAGACAAGGATATAAGGTGTTTGAATTAAGCAGTTTACTTGTAATGGCAGTGGTTCAGGCAATCTGAAATGGTAAACAGAAATATAAAGCATTTATTTACTTAGCCGTTATACATGAATAAAGGCCAAATATCTTCTTTTAAAAAAACCAAATGTTGGATTAAGATGAAAATTTATAATAGAAGGTCATAGTCCTACAATTTGTTTACTTGTTCTCAGTAGTAACAGCATCAGCTCCAGCTGTGAAAAATAGATTCTTTCTTTTCAGTCCTTGTTAGGTCTGTTGAAACAATTAGTATTTATGATAGCATGTATTACTCTTCTGTGCAATGAGGAAGTACCAGTATTTGAATGCTATGGTTATATTAAAACGCATACTGCAGGAAAATAAAGTGGAGTTGCAGAAGATTGTCCTAAGAGGTGTATAACTGAAAGTGCATAATGAAAGCATGGGTTCTGGGCAGAATACTGTAGATAAGAATTGGTGAACATGAAGCATTTCTTCTGATTTGTATCCAGACTTTGGAATTCAGTTGCTCTAAGGTTGGGTTTTTTTTTTTTTTTGCTTTGCTTTGGGGTTTTCTTCAGTTCATTCAATAAAAGGAGGTTTTTTTAAGACAGTTGTATTAAAACCCACTAATTTTTACAAAATAGACCAGTAAAAAATGTATTAAGAACAGTAACAATTGCTTATTTCTTCGTTTTTTCTTTTCTTCTTCCCTGCTAGAGTGTTAGAAAGAATTGGGGCCAGAGCTCTGGTGGCACATGTCAGGACATTTGCAGATTTCTTGGTGTATGAATTCTCTACCTCTGCAGGAGGCCAGCAGCTCAATAAATGTATTGAGATTCTCAATGACATGGTGTGGAAATACAACATTGTAACACTTGATAGGTTGATACTGTGCTTGGTAAGTATTGCCTTAGAAGATAAGATGCCAGTTCTTCACGCAGAGTCTGCTTTCTGAATTACTTTTGTAGGAGCAATCTTTCTAAAAATACCATGGTTTTAAATAGTGACTACTTGCTAGCCCAATAATCAAGTAAAATAATAGATTACTTCCGTAAGCAACGTAAAAATCAGTCTTACAGTTCTCTGAATCTTCAGGGGAAGCTTTTCTTGGTTATTCAATGGCAACTATTGAATTGGTATTATTAAATGTTATTAGTGCTTTGGGTCTCTGACCTCAGAGCTATGCAATTATTTCTGCAGCCTCAAAAGGTAGAAGGGGTATGGCATGCCACGATTCAGAAGCAAATGGAAAATCTTTTATGCTTTCTTTGCTTAGAATTCGGCTGTTTCGTCAGAATAGTAGGAGAGAAATTACATTCTCTGTCTTTCCAGGATATCCTACAAAATAAAGCAGAACTTGCCTAGAGAGAATTAAATTTTCCTCCACTTACATTTTACAATCTTATCTTAACGTAAAGCTAGTTGTTTGAATTTTAGTTTAGTTTTCAAACTGAGGCCCAAACATGTCAGAGTGACCAGAAGTTTGAAGCAATCTTAACTTCATTATCATTAATTGGTTATTTTCAGTAAGAGAACTGACAGCTAAAAGAGAGCTAGAATTCATGGAGAACTGAAGAGCTTGTAAGACTTTGCCTATGGAGTAAAAAGTGATGAGTACTATTTACAGAAGGTGATTGAACCTGCCTCTGTTCTGTATCTTCACTTGAAAAATAAAGTTGAAAGACCATATGTTCAGTGTGAATTTGTGTGCAGATGTACCTGATGTGCAGCCAAATTTGCTAGCCAATGTTTAGGGGTTATAACACAGACAGCAGCGTCAACTGTAATTCCGTGTTTTCTGATCCATTTTGTTTAAGGCTATGCGTAGTCATGAAGGAAATGAAGCTCAAGTCTGTTACTTCATAATTCAGTTACTCTTACTGAAGCCTAACGATTTCAGAAACAGAGTGAGTGATTTTGTGAAGGAGAATTCTCCGGAACACTGGCTGCAGAATGACTGGCATACTAAGCATATGAGTTATCACAAGGTATCAAAGCTAATAAAATTATTTTATTGTAATACTTTCTGTGGAGTTGAGATCAGCCAGAGAGTCTTTTGTCCTGTAAGTGATAGGACAGTTATGTCAATTTTTGGAGTTACTTAGTGAGGCGTAATTTATTTGAGCTAGTATAAAAAAAAAAAAAATCACTATGTTTATGTAACATTACAATTATAATGCAGGGATAGTCAAAGGGAGAAGTAGCTGAAGAGTTGGTTGGAGATTCATTCTCGCTCATCGAAATCAAATCATTCTAAAATCTCTTGCTGAAATTCATTTAGAACAGAGTTTTTGGTGCATCAGGGAGAAGGTATTTCCTTCTGGTGTTTTATGACTATAACAACAGTTCAACCTACATTTTCTCCTGACTATTAAAGCTTCTTCCATCTCCTGAGTGGCAAGAACATGATATCCTGATATGTTGGGGAGGAGAATTGCTGAGATGTTAATGCTGCTGCAAACACAGTGGCTTCTGCTGGCTAGAAAAGGATGCTCCAATGGAGTGTTCTGTCAAAAGATAAATCGACACTGAAATGAAATAGATACAAGCAAACTTTCACGTAGCTAAACACACACAATCTAGTTCTGATCCAGAAGCTATTTGGTCTGTATTAGCCCTCTGCATTAGCTGTAGAGTGTCTTAACAGTGCCTAAAAGTGTAAGGGTAGCAGGGAAGCAAATTACACTAGTCTGGGAAGTGTTCTGACATGGCTGCACAGTTACTAGACCCAATCTGTCACATAGAAATTTCAGTCACAGGTAAAACACTATAAGCTCAGCCTTCAGCTGTACTCATCTGCTATTTGAGTACACTTCAGTACTTTCCTAGGGACTTATTACATGCATATTATTTCTAGTGTTCTGTTTCAGTATATGATGCTGAAACTTTCAGTACTGCTGATTTCCCCTAGGTTTTCTCTTAAAATACTCAACAAGGGACACATAAGTGCTGGCTGCTTTCAGCTTTGCCTTGGGATGCTTTATGTTCTCTTAGGCCCATTTTGAGTCGTGGTGAAACTTTGTTTTGTGTTGTTTTTTCTGAAGAAGTTGTTATCTACTAGTCTAATAACTAAATAATTTCACTCACAGTTGAATTTTCTTCCGTAAGCTTTAGAGGGAAGTCATCTTAACTGCATTCATATGTGATAATGAGAGTTATGAAGTGTCTTTTTAAAGCAGTGCAGATACTGAATGTTTAATGCGCTGCTTTTAAGGAAAGAGCTTTTCATTTTTGTTGGTTTTCTTTCCTTCCAGAAATATCCTGAAAAGCTGTATTTTGAAGGCTTGGCAGAGCAAGTCAATCCTCCAGTTCAGATCCAGCCCCAGTACCTACCAATTTATTTTGGAAATGTATGCCTGCGCTTTCTGCCAGTGTTTGACATTGTAATCCATAGATTTCTGGAATTGCTTCCAGTGTCCAAATCACTAGAAACTTTATTGGATCATCTGGGAGGTTTATACAAATTCCATGGTAAGTTATCTGTGAATGCAGTTTTATTCCAGTTGCGATCAGTCTATTCTCCTTCATTCATAATTTTCATGTACCAGTAAAGCAGTGTTTTAATCCTTTCATATTCTGTAAGCCCTATGTACATTTCCACAGAGAAGTACGATCCCTGTTTAGTGAATTTCAACCTACTAACAGTGAACTTGCTTTTATTGGTAGCTCTTCCTAATTCATGCTTCCTTCACACCTTTCCCTTTCACTCACACAGGTAAGTACTTGGACCTGCGTCCTAACAAACTTTCTGTTACCAAGACTGAAACAACTACAAAGCAGTTCCTTCATCTATACCTGTTTAAGATTCAAATAACTTAACCTGATTTTTTTTTTAACACTTTCATAACTGTATTTTTATAATAAGTTTTTGTATAGATGTCATTGCTATGTTATGCCCAGAAAATTTACAATATTCTTTCTTTACTGTGACTTCATACCTGGATTCTTCCTATTTAATACCTTTTATATGAAGAGATGATTTGGATGGTTTACTTACAAATATATTAGTATTATCATTAAGATATGAAATACTAGTAATACTGACTTTCTTTGCTGGACTTCTGCCCTTCTACACACATGTTAAAGTGTATGTACAAGACAAAGGAAAATCAGTGTTGCAGAGTATAGTGAAATTAATGTGAATCAATTCTATATGTGCTGTGTTTAAATACATACAGCTTAGTCTTGTAGAGCTCTCGATTTAATTTTATGTTTGCCACCATAAACATAATAGTGATGCTAGAAGTTATTTCTGGTTTTTGTTGTTTTCCTTTTCTTCTTGGCAGACCGTCCGGTGACTTACCTGTACAACACTCTTCACTATTACGAGACACATCTCAGAGAGCGCACAAACCTCAAGAGAAAACTTGTTCATGCCATAATTGGTTCTCTCAAAGATAATCGCCCGCTAGGGTGGTGTCTAAGTGATACTTATCTCAAATGTGCTATGAATGCCCGAGAAGAAAATCCATGGATTCCTGATGACACTTACTATTGCAAGCTCATTGGAAGACTAGTAGACAATATCCTTCTTAATGTTTGCATTAAGTAAGCTGTGCCCGATGTCTTATAGCTTCATTTCATCAAAATATGAAGTTCAATTTCTGTCTATTCTGATAGGAAATAAAGCTTTGAGTCTTTATTTAGCTGCATATATAGGTCAATTCATATTAGATTACTTCAATATCCATTTTTATAATTATTCTGCTCAGGGACTGTGCTGCACTAGTAAAAACGTCTTGATAGATATGGTGAAAACGAAGTACGGTACAGCTGTATCAATATTTCACTGTTTAATGCATCACTTAAATACAAATACTCAAGTTTATGCATTCTGAATTGAATTCTAATTGCCAGATAAAATCAGCTTGACACAAAGCATGAGTATTTAAAAAGAAAATGTAGAAAATGAGGTTACTTTTTTCTAATGCCATTATCAGTATTACTAAGAATAAAATACTGTAAGCAGTGCCACATTTAAGATGGTATATAACTAGCTGTGTCTAGTTGAAGATCCATATATGTGCTGTTAGCAGTTCCTGGGAATCTGGTTTTTAGGAGGGAAAAACTAGAAGTTATATTTTTAACACAAACCTACATTTTCTTAATTGCTGCTTTTTATTAGTTTTTACAATTATGACTACAGCTGATTTAAATTTCTGTGGAAATAGCTGGTGAACCCATGCAGCTATGTTCTAGGGAATAGTGCTAGTGGAATCTCTCTGGACATTGTTTTCTTCCTGGGTCAGCTTTACAGGACTTGACCAATTTTCTGGATGTTAGGATCTTGACTTCTTCCCAAACTTGCCGTTCTTTTATGTGTAACCTGAAAGAAGCTTATTAGGTCTCTGTCCTGGTTTAAGGGCCCAAACCATAACAGTCTTTGTAAAGAAAGCTAAAATTATATAAAACCCTGCTTTTATGCAAATGTTAACAGTGTATTTAAGATCTTTTCTATATATAGCTCAAATGAGTTAGTCTTGGTTGGGAAAGTGGAATATTTTCAGAGAATAAGCAGGTGCTTGTTTTGCATAAACCCTAGAAGTCTGCTAGAAGATCTTATGCTGAAGCAAATTAATGGTTTCAGATTATGCAGAGTGGAAAATTCTTGTTATTTTTGTGGTCTGGTCTTGGAAGCAGATGGTGAATGAGATGTTTGGTGTTGTTTTGTTCCACCTCTTAGATGGGTAAATTTTTCCTCTGCATGACCTTGTGTGTGTAGTATATTTATAGCTATGTATTCATGCAGTGCTTCAGTGATTGAGTGTCACTGCCTTATATTTATACTTTTGTCCATATGTCTTATTTTTATGAAATGCAGTTGTTTTATTTGTTCTTAGTAACTTACCTTTCAATTCAACTTGGTATGTGTGGTATATACATATATTTTTAAGCAGTGTGCTGCTTACAGTAGTCTGTGTTGGGACAGCTTTTTTTTTTTCCTTAATCATTGTCACCTATGGCAGGCAAATCACCTGGTCCATTTCCAAATTGTGACTGGAGATTCAATGAGTTTCCTAACCCAGCTGCCCATGCTCTCCATGTTACCTGCGTTGAGCTCATGGCTCTGGCTGTTCCAGGGAAGGAAGTGGGCAATGCGCTACTGAATGTTGTGCTGAAGAGGTGTGTTGGCTCCCTGAAACTGTTTTCTGCAATATATAATACATAATTAGAGATTGCTAAGGTAGTCTGTAATACTCATTTTCTTAGGTTTTTATAAATTTTCAATTAAGTATAAATGCTTCAGGTTTTATATATGAAGCATTTTTGGAGGACAAACAAGGCTGTCGGGATCAAGCAGAAAAAACATGTGTTGGATTTCTGTGCTGTAGTGGATTATGTATGCTTCAGGAACAGTTGATTCAGCATAATCCCTTTAAAAGACAGAGGGAAGACGTAGCACAGGCTAAGAACTTATCCAGTGGATTCAGTGGCACAGAGGCTGAAAAAAGACTGTTGTTCTTTCAGCTGTGCTGGAAGGAGGACATTTCATCAGTTAATATCCCAGGATCTTTGAATGCAAAGAAAGGGGCAGGAAGCATTGGCAGGACTCTGAATCCTCCTGATGCAAATGTAAAATCAGAGGTACTTTGAAAGAGAGTGATGTGCCAAGGCTAGCCTTTTGTCATGATGCAATAAGTTTGACCCATAGCTCTGTTTCTTCCTCAGCCACAGTGAAAAGAACTGAAGTGAAAGAAAGGACTTAGTATTTTTGCAGTGATTTAGATGCCATCTTTGAGCAATGACAAACTGAAATGATTCAATTTCAGTCTCATTTAGCTTTGTAATACATTATTGTTAGCTCTATTTGGGGCACATGGAGGGAAAGAGTCAATAAAGGGACAAGCAACCCTTAAGCACTGAAGTCTATTTGGTAGGAAGAACAGTGTGGAAACAGCATTTGAAGAAAACATGGTACTAATGCAAAATCATGCCTGAACAAAGTTTTGCAAGGAACATCATAATGACATTTATACCATCTGTTGGCTCTCGTAAATACTTGTATGTGTTTTTATAGTTCTCCCAACTTGAGAAATACTCTTTGCGTAAGTATACCTTGTCTTTAGGTGTACCAGAAGCACAAACTGCAATTGTGAATGTCAGAGCTTTAGTTTTCTTTTCCTCTGTCTCTAGTCAGCCCCTGGTGCCAAGAGAGAATATCACAGCTTGGATGAATGCAATTGGACTAATTATCACAGCCTTACCGGTAAGTCAATATGTTGTATTTTAAAATAAAAAAAAAAATCCCTTCTTCCATGTAAGATTTATCATCTGGGTAGAGTATGTTGTAAAAACTTACAGCCAACATCTGTAGATTCTGTGGAGCGCTATTCAGAAGGTTGCTTGCATGTTTGAGAAACATCTACTCCTCCAGCATGGAAAAATTGACCAGGTTTTCTATTATGTTTTGAGGCTAGGATGAAAAGGAGTAAATCAGTCCTGTTTAAAAACACAGTTAAATGCCATGTGTGTAGTATTGAGAACTGGAGCTATGAAATGAGATGATCTACAGGGGTTCTGATGCAAAGCTTATTTTCTATTAATGCTTGCACTTGCACATCCTGTTATCTCTTAAACCATGTAAATGAGATGTGCCTAAGACTGCAAAAGCAAATGTGTGCAGTATGAGAGTTCGAGTATCAGCAGAAACTTTGATCTTCTGAATATAATGACTCTCTGCACGTGACCAGGACTGCCTGAATAATTTTGATCTTGCTTACCTGTTGCTTATATGTGCAACAGTTATACTTTCCTTGCGACTTCTCTTCCCCAACAAAATGGTTCGATTTCTTGGAAGAAATCCAACATGGATTTAATCCTTATTATTTTCATAATGCTTCTTATTATTGTTCCTGTTCCCACTTGCATCTTCATCTATATTCTTTGACTTTTGTACCTTTTTTTTTTCCTGTTTCCACCTTGGATTTTTGATCTGTTTGTGCCTGCACTCAGAAAACTCAGAAAAGTCTCACTCTCCTTCCATTAAGGCTTTTTGCCTCTGCTCTGCTTCTCTTGGAGACCTTTATGTTCGCCAACTAAATAATTACATTCACACAGCATGTATTGATAATGCCACACCCTTGAGTGTGCCACATCCACTAATATGGATGCTTTCTGTATTGTGCTTCTTTATTTTCATGTTTGTCAGACAGGGTTATAAACTACCATGTAGCTGAAAACATTTTAGAAATGCAATAATAATATCAAGAATTGAGAAAGCTTTGTCTTAGATGGTGCTCTTTTCAGAAGTGATTCCAGCTTTTTGTTTTTTCAGGAGCCATACTGGATTGTTCTCCATGATCGCATTGTGAGCGTTATTAACAGTCCCAGCTTGACGTCAGAGACAGAGTGGGTTGGTTACCCATTCCAGCTGTTTGACTTCACAGCATGTCACCAGTCTTATTCTGAGATGAGTTGTAGCTACACTTTGGCTTTGGCACATGCTGTCTGGCATCATTCTAGCATTGGACAGCTTTCTCTTATTCCTAAGTAGGTGTAATGATATTTGATAATTTAATTTGTCTTTTAAATTCTATGTGTATTGTAAATAACAAAGCTGTACCTGTAGCATTTATACCAGCAAGTATGTACAGGGAGCTCCAAAACTCACCAGGTAGATCACAAGATTTTTTTTTTTTTTTTTCCCAGCTCACTCTTCCAGTGACATAACTCTTGTTATCTGTAAGCTTTGGGGCTTTTGCCTAGAGCATGACTGCCTTTAATGAGCTTTTTTTATCTTGATTAGCTTTTATACTTTTATTAATTTCAATTTTTCTTAAACCGTTGACTGTAACATATTCCTCAAGCATCAACTGTAGTCAGTAAATGTATCTGTAATTCTAGCAAGTACCCTCTACTGCAAGTTGAGATGCTTTGCTGACTGAAGGATGTGATAGTGGTCCACTTAATCATTAAAGCAAGTAAAAAATACCACTGCATTAGAAAGCTGATTACACTTTCCCCAGTGCTGTGTTAATGAGAGAACTAACAGACTTCACTTACCAAGTCTTAAAATATTGAACAAAAATGAAGGTGGTATAATGTATTCCTCTCAGTTAATCCTGAACCTTGATTTAAGGTGAGTGTTAAAATGTCAGAGGACAGCTTTTTGTCTGTGTATAGTGTTCTGCTGAGCTTAGAGTTGTTTCCTGTTCTAGTCCAGTGATAATGCCTGGAAATGTTCTAGACTTCACTGAAATAACTAATATTTGAAATAACTAATATTTGCAGGGCTGCACTGTATTTTCTAAAATGAAGGCCCAAATCTATGACAGAGAATGTGATGTTTTGTCTAGAATTTGGGGTAGGGGAAAGAAGGGTAAAAAAAAATCCAGTTGCAGTAGTAAGTGTCTTGAAATACTACAGGTTCCTCACAGAAGTATTGATACCCATAGTGAAAACAGAGTTCCAGTTACTCTACGTTTACCACCTTGTTGGTCCTTTTCTACAACGGTTCCAGCAGGAGAGGACACGATGCATGATAGAGGTAAAGTGTGGCTTTTTTGGTCTACTTTCTACAGCATATATTATTTTAGCTTTGCAATTATATTACAAAGCAGAATCTGATAGAGATCTTTGATAAACTTTCAGAATGAAATTCTTTACAAATTAAACAGTATTTTCAAGGATCTGAATTGCTGAGTTGGTATTCAGCTACCCAGTTAACTGAAATCTTGTCAGCTTGGTTCAGAATAGAATAATTAAAAAAAAAAAAGAAAAAAAAACACAACCCCAAAAATAGCAAGCAATACATGCTTTCTTCGGCTCTCAAACTGCATGCAAAATAGACATCAAACTTACTGCCTGTTTTAAAAGCTTCTATGCAGGGGAAGGAAGTATTCAAGAGCTGAATTGTGAGGATGGAGGATCCCAAGCTGTTTCTTGCATTTGTATCAATGTGGATAAGGGCAGGGGAGGAGAAAAGAGATGCAGCTGGCCAGTAGACAGATGAGCTGAAAAACAGCAGGTAGCAGAGGCTCTTCTAGAAAGAAGAGCTTAACTTGGGAATCCTAAGTTGGCGTTGTTCAGTCTGGAGAAGAGATGGCTCTGGGGAGACCTTATAGCAGCCTTCCAGTATCTGAAGGGGGCCTACCAGAAAGCTGGAGAGGGACGTTTTACAAAGGCATGTAGTGAGAGGAGGAGGGGTAATGGCTTCAAACTGGAAGAGGGTAGATTTAGATTAGATCTCAGGAAGAAATTCTTTACTGTGAGAGTAGTGAGACACTAGAACAGGTTGCCCAGGGAAGTTGTGGATGCCCCATCCCTGGAAGCGTTCAAGGCCAGGTTGGATGGGGCTTTGAGCAACCTGGTCTAGTGGGAAGTGTCCTTGCCCATGGCAAGGGAGTTGGAACTGGGTTGTCTTTAAGGTCCCTTCCAACCTAAACCATTCTGTGAATCTGTGATTCTATGAAATACCTGTGCTATTGGTAAATACATACAAAGCTTGTATGTCAAGTATACATCTTATCTGCCTCTGCAGCCTGACCAACGTAACATACAGATCTACCACCACTACTTACTGCTTTTTCATCCCTAGTTACCAATGTCTGTGCTGGGGTCTTCACTGTTAACCTTCTTAGGTCCCCATTAGTTCCTGTGCTGCAACTCTCTCTATCCCACCCCCCACCTCCAGTTCTTTCTAAAATAGTTAGTTTGCATACAATGTTTTGTGAAGAAATAAAAAAGTGTAGGGATGCATACACAGTGGGAGATGTTTTGTAACTTTTGTTCCCATGTTTTTTGGATATATCATGAACACAGGATACTGTAAGAAACTGTATAAGGTGGTTAAGTAATCATATGGCAGTGTTCCTATATACTTGTTTACATATTTCCTTCAGTTTTACCCCTGAGTTACGGCCTTTTCTGGTTCTTTTTAAGTATACTTTGGAAGTATGAAACAAAAGATACGTATATAATTCTTTAGGAATGCTCCACTCCCCCACCCCTCCCCCCCTGTTTTTTTTGCCCTTAAAGCTACAATAAAAGTTTTTTCATAGGGCAGTGCTTAAGTAAAAATACTGGAGAGCAACAGAAAGTACTGTTTAGGCATGGATCAGTATCAATTTATACATTCCTGTATAATACTATAAACTGCTAATAAGTATTGCTTTGACTGGTTTCTTCCATCCTCCCGCCAGGAAGGAAATTCTTTTGTGCCTGCGTTCTCAGTGTTGAACCATAATACAAGAAAAGTTAAAAAGCTATCATCTTTGCATACTATTCCTTTTTTTTTGTGAGGGGTTGCTTTCAGTGTGAGGAAACTGTGAGGAGTTGCTACCCTCAAGAGCAGTCAGCAACTATCATGTAACTTAAATGACAAAGTACAAAGTTCAAGTTTCATCTTTAGATGGTTGTAGGCACACATATGTTTGCACACACTACTTCCTTAGTAAGTATATTCTAACATCTGCAGCTGTAAACTCTTTGTAGAGAATACTTGAACCATTAAAATGCACTGTATGCATTTGCTGAAGACCTTGCTGGAGTTTAGATACAAACTGAATGCAGTAAACTGTAATGTCTTCTCTCTAGAAGACTGAAATCTTGTGCTGAACTTTTCCTAGTTATTTACTAAGATCTACTCTTGCAAATTTTGTAGGCAGTTACTCAAACCATATTGCAGTTGATGTTTAAGCACTACTTATGTAGCATGTGCCAAAATACCATCATTGTACTCACTGGAAGTTATCTTGGGAAAGTGGGATCATTTAGTTAAGCACAATGGGATGAGTTAGACCTGCCTATTTGTCCTTATGAGAAAATAAACAGTTAGGAATCACAGATACTTAAAAAGCACTACATAAACATATTACAGTGTTTTCTACTCTAAAGCATTTTAAAACCTGTTTTGATTTGGGATGCTTTTTGTGTCTGGAAACAGATTGGAGTGGCATTTTATGAAATGCTCCTGAACGCCGATCGGTACAGCTCACATCTGAACTACATGGATCCTATATGTGACTTCTTGTATCATATGAAGTATATGTTTACAGGTGACAGTGTGAAAGACCAAGTAAGTAAACAGTAGATATTGATACTTCAATTATCTTTCTATTTTCATAGGTAGCAGTGCAACAAAATGCTTGACAGTTGACTAGTCTATATGCAAATTAGGAAGTTGGCGCACTTCACATTTAAAAGCTTCAGATGCAGTAGACTAGGTAGCTCAGACTTCAAGATTAATTACTGCAGTCTGAAATGTAAGATATAGCTTGAGGGTGCTTTAAGTACTGTTATTAAAGCAGTCACTAGAAATAAAGCTATTGGATGTTTTGTAACTTTTCCTCGTTTGAATCTGTATCTTTTTTTACCTAATTTCTGATTCATTAATATAACTCGACGTGAAAAAAGCAAGAATGCATCCATGTTCAGTGAAAAATAGGTCACCCAGTATGCACTTTTAAAAGTGTTAATTGTGTCAATTGTTTTGCAAAGCTTTGGTGTACAACTGTTACACCAGGGAGAGAGTTTTTTAAGGCTAGTTATCAGAAGAGGTCCAAAAGTTCACATGATAAAATATTAACATAAATACCACTATTTACTATACCTTTTTCCTTTTTTCATTGTGCTAATGTGATGTTTGTGTACAGTAGTGACATATGTCAAAATACTCCTGTTTTGCCAAATGCATTTCTGTTGTGTTTTTTTTTTTAACAGGTTGAGAAAATAATTTGTAATTTAAGACCAGCTTTGAAACTTCGGTTACGCTTCATAACCCACATCAGCAAAATGGAATCAGCTGCTGTTCCACAACAACCTCTCAGTAATGGATCACCAGCCCAACAACCTAGCCAAGTGCCTGTTAATGTTGCTTTGCCAGTAACACAGTGAAATGGAGAGATTGGCTGGTCTTGATGTGAAGATTTCCTTCTGTTACTGATTGAGGTGAAACATCATCTGATCTGAAAACTGGTATGCTGTATAAAAGGAAAGAGAACCACATACAGATTTCTACTTCATTTTCTTTTGCATAATGAAGCTGTCTAAGCATGCCAGTCTTCTTACCTATTTATATCAGACACTAGATGAGGTATACGTTGCCCTTCTCTGAAAGCACTGAGTAAAGATTCCTTGCAAGCAAATAAATGGATTTCTGAAGAGTTTACAATGTGCTGCTCCCTGTCCTGATTTGAGTCATCTGGATTTTTCCTTTCTGTCTGTGATACAAAAGGACACTCAATGTATGTAGCCTGGTAGAAAATGACCTTTTTAAATTTGGGTTCCACCTTATTAAAAATTTCTAATCTTTTTGTCCAACAGATGAATTTAAATTCTTTTTGTCTTTCAGGCAGACAATTTAAGCCCTTATACAGAAACGCTCCTAAACAGAGAGATTGCATCAATTGTATTGAGTTAATTGTAACATCTTTCCAAAGACTAAGAATAAGCCTCTAAAAATATCTCTAAATTTTGTATGTAATGTTTACATTCAACAGATGAGCAATGGGCTTGATCTAGCATCAATTACTAGACTGTTAAATTACTACCCAGAGGCTGTCTCTAATGAATCTACGGGAAGTCTGCATATTCAGTTCAAGCTGTGCTGGTTCATATTTTATCTTTCCTGTTTGGGAAATGGTGTACTTTTTATTAAGTCTATCACATGAATTTTATTGATATCTTTTTAGATTTGTATAATATTCTGCTTTTAAGTTTTGTGTACTGTGTTCAGCAGGTTTTGATAACAGAACTGAAAGGCTCAGTGTTTTGTAAATACTCATCTTGTTTGACAAACTTTTTAATTAAAAAAAACACTTTAAAAGACTATATTAGTATTCCTATGCTTATTTATTTTCCATACCCATTACTTTAAAAATAAGGGTTGACCATAGCAAGTATACTTCCATGTTCCAAGTTCTCTGTCAGCTTTACAATAATGCTAATTTTAACGTGTTACAAATAGAGTCCAGATGAGTAAGGTCAGGTCTGTTGTATATCTCTCTGTAAAAAGTTAAGAGTTATGAAAAGTTGTTATTGATTCAATGGATGGAAGTTCTTTTGTCTGTTTTTTGAAGGACAGCAAACCTGGATTGCTGGAAACTGCTGTCATTTGCATTGTAATTGGATCCTAAATTCTTCCAAGTGTAATTTGAGTGACGGAGAACTGTGAGTGCCGTTCAATGAATTTGTAGTCTGATAGAAAATCATGTTTGCCAATCGTATGCTGCATGTTTGGTTTAAAAGGTCTTTGTGTTCCATTCCAGAGTCAAGTGGCTCTAATACTGTTGGGCTCGATTTTGATAACAAGATGAACATAGTTGGTCTCCAAAAATTCAGTGGACCAGTCTGTACAGCCCTTTCCATAGGCTTTCTGGGTCAGATCTGAGAAGCAAAATTGTGGTTGTGGGTTTGCAAACTTCTGTTGGCAGTGAAACTGTGTTAAGACTTCTCTTCCTAAACAGTTTTTGGGGCACATGAATTGAAAAGCCTGTAGGAACAGCATGTTTCATGGCTGTTCTGCATGCATGTTCTAACTGAGCTAATGCTAACACCACAGGCATCTTTCTGAATTGTCTTGTTTCACACTGAAATAGTTTTGTTGCTTGATGTGGGACTCAGAGTGTCCCTTTTAATATTTAAACTAACACCTGTTTTCAGTCACTAGGATTTCAGAGATAGTATCGAAGAAGTTGGGTAAATGTCTTCAGAAGCAAATCAGGAGAGCTGTTGGAATTCTTTAAAGCTTTGGATGGTTTTAGTTTTGGTTTGTTTTTTTTCCCTTTCTCTTGCAGGTCTGAAAAATTAAATTCTTCAGTGCATGGCAGGCAACAATGGTGTGTACAGAACCAGTTCCCTCATTCAGCTTTGTGTCTTTGCAACACATGCAGTTACATTAAGAAGCTGACTGTAATACACTGGCCTTGCTCTATGTGTTTCATCAATACTGGAATACATTTGAACTTTTGTCTTTGAGCTTAAGGGCTGTATATCCCACTAACAGTGCTACAAATCAGGACCCTGAGCCCTTGCTTACTTAGTAGAATTAGTGATTTACGTGGTTTACGTATTGCAAAATGCAAAGGGAAGGCTGTCTCTTCCTCTGAGGACGCCCACTCATTCTCTGCAAAACTCATCAGGTTTCTGAAGGTGCTAAACCCTCACTTGTTGGAATAAAGTATCTCTTCTGCCAAAATCTACACTTGCATCTTCAGCAGTACTGATCTAAAAATTAATTCTTAATGATGCTTTCTTTGAGTTAAGTAACTTACCCTTTAAAACCTAGCTAACCAAATTAATTTTCTAAAGTACTAGCACAGCAAGACAAAATTCCAGTGTAATTTCAGACGTGTGTTTGTAATTGATTATGGCTGTCATATGGCTGGTTTTTAAAATTCAAACTACTGCATTTAGCTTTCTGCTGGAACTCACAGCAGTTGTGAGTAGTGAGGGGAAACTTTAGTCCGAGGTTTTAGCTTTTGGGATTTTTTGTATTTCAAATTACAGGTAGCCAGTATGGAATGGACACAATACTACCAGGCTTCCCCCACCTCATCTGCCTTTTATAGAGAATATTTATTTAGTAGGACCTGAACAGTCTATCATAATACGGCTGGCTGAGTCAACAGATTGTTAGAAAAAATTTGAATTCCCTCTAACCACCAGAGGGAGATTTCTTCAAAAAATTCAATCTGATCTTCAGCTGATGCTGTGTATAATGCAGCATCCTGAACACTCATATCTTCCTTGGATCTACCAACATTTTGATCCAAGATTTAACAGCTTAGAAGCCACTGTTGTCCTTGATGTTTAAAATATGCTTTGTTATTTCTCTTCCTCATAAACAAGTTTGCTGGAGGACTTCTTAGAGCTATGGGATTTGCAAAATCTTCCAAGCAAATATAAAGATTTTTTTATCTTTCAAAATTCTCACAGGTTTTTTTTTAAAAGCCAATCACTTGATGCATGCAACAGTTACCAGAGCTGGTAAGAGATTTTTGTACTTAATCGCCTCAAAAAATAAGCAGTAGATAAGAATAGTGTATTTTACTTTGATCTTTAGCACTAAGACTTTTTAGGACATAAATGAATACTTATGGCTTGGCAGACTATATCTGAAATCGTGTAGCCTTTTCTGAAGGTGCACCAAACGAGGATAATACTGTAAATGGTTGCTTCGACTGTTGAATTCACTTATGCCTGTGACTCTCCACAAGATGGTCTTACCCCCACCATGCCTGCTGCTGAAAATAATCTTCCAGTAGTGGATGAATACTTGAATAAAATGATCACGCAATATTTAACTTGCAGTACCCTCTGCAGCTCCAAAAGGTGGAGAATGTTTTTGTTTTCCACTGTGCCATTGTTCCTTCAGCAAATAAAAGTGCAGTGAGGCACAGACTTCTCTTTCTGGTTTAGGATCCAGAAACCTGACACGGAGAGGTTCCCGTCTGACCCCCTTATTTCTTCACTCGGGCATCTGCTATTAGCAGTGGTCAGAGAGACACCACTGTGTTTCTGCATCCTTTCTCCTAGTCATTTGACTCAAAAGAAAGGTCTTTTCCCCACCCCCACCCTCACCCCCCCTCCCGGCTTTTT
>VYXH01010762.1:63697-103341 GCA_013397275.1 Burhinus bistriatus
CCCTCCCGGCTTTTTCCTTCCCTTCCCCATGTGTCTGTTCTGTATAAGCTCTTGTGAACTGTAGTGCTGTTCAGGTCTGGTCCTTCACCTCGTTAGTGTTTCACACAGAGGCTGCTCTATGACTTGGTGGTGTGCATCTGGTGTCAGATTTAATAGGAGTGAGTTATTTTAAAGATAAGTGGGCACCTTCTAATATTTTTCTCCTGAAATGTGAAAGGAATCCTGTCTGTATCCTGATGAGAAGAACGCGGTGGGTTCCTGTCAGCCATCAAAGGTTGAGGATCTATAGTTCTTCCCTAACCCTGTTTTGGCACTGAGCAGGCCCAGGTTGCTTTGTAGTTTAACTCTTAATTAAAAAGCTGAAATGCCCCCACACCTAATTGCCCCTGTGTCAGTGCTGCATGGGAAATTTTTAAAGCAACACAGATGCCTTTGAAGCAAAAGGCTGAGCTGCATGAAGAAGAGGAGACTGAGGGAGGCCGTGCAGGCCAGGGAAAAAGCCCAACATTATTAAATAGTTCCTAGGTATATAATTTCATCTACATTGTGCAGGACTCTGATCCTTTCATATTTTTGTTCTATAAATAAATTGGAAGCTTGATGTTCCAGATTTAAGGTGGGACTCCATTAGTGATTTTTGCTCATGAGAAGAGCTGTGTAGACTAACGTAAAGCTTTTTTTGGGTCAGAATTGTTTGTTGTGGTGAAGACTTGAGGGGATGAGATTTATGTTTTGAAAGTGAAAGCAGAAAATATTGATGCGATAGCAAATTGCAGTTGGGTGCATTAGGATTGAAGAAAGAAATTTGAAAAGAAAAAAACCAAAGCATTTCACTGTAGTAACGCTGCTGCTTTTTATTAGACTTGCATCTGTAAGCCCTACCTGAGGACTTAAACATAGTGGTGGTGCTGTAAGCCCACAAACGCAAAGTGATCCTCTTTCATTGCAGGCTGAGCCAAGTAAATCAGTCTGCACATCAACAAGTTCTCACGGTTACTGCCTCTCAGATGCAATTTCTTCATCACATGTATGAACCAGAAGTATGGATTTTGGACACCTCCGCCTCTTTAATGCATTGTCCATAATGGGGGGTGCTGGGAGGGAATATTGTTCTATCTGTGGCACTGGGAGGGGATATGCCAAAGCTTGCATTTTGTTCCCTGGAAAACGTGATAAAACAAGGCTGCAGATTACTTCACTCTTGGATTAGCCATTAGAGCATCCATTTGTCCTCTCCAGTACCGGACGTAAAGCACAAGGCAGATGAATGAGGGTGAATTGGTTAGTTGGTTGGTGGTGTATTAAAGAGGCAATCAGGAAGGCAAGTAATGCTGGAGTCCCTCTGAAGCCGGAGGAGAGATGGTTGCAAGCCTCTGCAGTTTGCTTCTTGCTCTGAACTGGCCTCTGGGAAGGAGCCTGCCACTTTCCATTGACTGCTCATCGAATCAAGGGAGACTGGTTGGCCAAGCTAGGTGCTGGGTGCTGGATTGTATGAATGCCATCCAGTGTAGTGCTGATAATCATTAATACGTAGTGATCTCTAGGACACATTAAATATAGCAAAACAAGCAAGGAGAGGACGTACAAGTGTCGGTGAGTTCCATGATTCACATCATTACAGATAGATAACTGATGGCTGCCAACAGTGAAAAATGAGCAGACAGAGAACAGACTGAGAGTCCTTCTGTGTAACACTTGTACTGAGATACAAGGCTTGCAGGAGCCTGTTGCACGCTAAAGTGAAGAATGTATCTGTCATGACATTTGCTTTTTTTTTTTATTTATTTTTTATTGTATGAAGCACATTTTCCCATTGCTGCTTTTGAAAGCAATGGCAGGTACATTTAAAATCAGTAAAGTTCTACCAAAAGTGGTATAAAATACAATTAGCATGTTCAGTGTGAAATGACAGCATAGCATTATCTGTATGATTGCACTGGAGTTGAGAAATTCAGTGTTGATTCCCACTGCAGCTATAACTCGGGCATGCCATTATTTATTAAATACTGTCAAAGTGAAGAGCACACAACAAGGTCCTGAATGAGCCAGTCCTTGCGCTGAAGAACTTACGATTTATAAATGAAGGTGTGCTTCTAGAAAGAGGAAAATTGTATAGTTGATGAAAAAAATAACAACTTGTTGGGTTTTCTTATTAGCATATCAATTTTCCTCTGAGTGCTGCAAAAGCAGGATGTGTGTGGTATCTTTGAATGACTTTATGGAGGTGTTTGGCAAATGGAGAAGGGCCTTAAGAGGTGAGGATGAGATAAACAGATGGGAATGGAAACTGTAGATGTTTTCAGAAGGGTTGTGAGGTTGAATTCTTGAAAGAAAATCCCTGTAGGGTACTTCCTTCCTTGATGCTGTTTCTGCTAAGACATAATTTAGCAGAAAGGAGACCTGGCTGTAGCTTATCCCATCGGTATCTTTCCTGTTGTTTTTTCTATATTATCAAGCCCCAGCTGAACAAGCCTTTAAGGGCCCCTACAGGAGTAAATATCTTTTTTTTTTTTTTTTTTTTTTTTTTTTGNAGGTCACATCGTGAGTAAATATCTTTTTTTTTTTTTTTTTTTTTTTTTGTAGTTCCTTTCTTTAAAAGGGTAGGTGAAATGATTAAAGGACTGTAGATTGACTCCACACATGGCAGTAGAGGGAGATTGTCATCTGCCTTCAGCTGGCACATAGCCTCCTTTAATCAACGGTGGTACTCTGACTATGGATAAAAAGTGGAAAGGCGGAGAATGTATCCCCTCTACCACTGCAGAATTAGCATTGCTCTGGGAGCAAAAGCCATGTTAAAGTAGATGATAAAAAGAGTTCAGCAGCAATACTGGCTTCCACTTCTCCCTTCCCACCTACTCGTTCTTGGCCCCACTGACTCCCCTCTTCCCTAATTGCAGAACTGCGCTGTGAAAATAAAAATTATTTTCCCCCTACAGGAGCGGATCCTGACTGGCAGCTGGCGTGGGAGAGGCTGGGAAGGCACCAGGGCCTGGGGGAAGTTTGGCATTGTGAGTATCTCCCAGCCTCCATGCTGCAGGCAGCTGATGCAACTTGTGGTGATTGTGCTAGTGGAGGGCTATTAGCATGAAATGAAGTCGTAAGTGTTGAACGGATATGTTTGGGCTGCTTAGTAGCTTTAGAAGTAGATCAGTGATGGGTGAAGCTCTTTCAGGTTGGAAAGAAAGATTTGGGGTGCAGTTCTCATCTAACTGAGCCACAGCACAGACTATTGTTGCTGGTTGAATTGCAAAGGACTGAGCCCATGCTGGTAACGGGTCTCTAGGTCTGGATGCGCCCACGCTTTGGAAGTGCAGGGCACACAGCAGCCATGTTGCCTCCTCTTCTTTGGTGGTTTTATGCCCACTTCCCTCATGAGAGCTTGGCTGGAGAATCAAATTTTTCCAGAGAAATGCTTTTTTTGGAGACATTGAATGCAAATGCTTAGAGCAGCGGAAAACAGAGCCCTTACAGTCTCTTTCCTACCTATGAACTCAGATTAAGACCTGTGGTGCCTTGGGAGTATCCTGGCCGTCCTGAAGATGAGATGGAGAGGATTTCACCTCTCCTGCTGCCTCCTGGCTGTAGGTGCAGGGAGGAGGGTGCCAAAGGCTCACACGTTGCGGGTCAAGCTGAATTTTGGCAGTGTGCAATCAACATGCACAATAAAAGGCTTTCTGAGCCTTCCATCTCTGTAATTATAGGAACAACTGAGGGAAGTCTGAACAGCACCCAAACATTGGCATTATGGTCTGGACTCCTGTGGGCCTCAAGTTTAACACGTCAGCAGCACTGTATGTGCTAGTTGAAGAAGTAGCCTCAAATAAGTTTATTTTTTTATGTTAAAGGGAGCTCTGTAGCATAGTCTCCACTCTTCAAGATAACATTAGGGTGAGTAAAGCTCCCATGCTACAGATGCAAGAGAACAACCACCATAGTAATTTCATTTTAACTCCCCCCTTTTTTCTTAAAAAAAATAAAAATAAAAGGAACCTTTTAATACTTAGACTCAGTTTTACACATTTTAGTAGCTGGTTTTGAGCTCTGCAAAGTTCAGGATTTGGAGAAATAGGCCAAAAGAGGGGTGTGAGATAAGACATTGCAGAAGGGCCCAATTGCTCTGAACACTGGACGAAATTAACTGCTGGTTTTCCCCAAACAACTTCTGTGTTAAGTTCAAAACCAAGACCACAAATGTCAATCCTGAAAGCATCATTTATGAAAACTCCTTTTCCTCCCCAGTAGAAAAAAATTCCATATTTTCCGTGAAGCTCCTTTTTTTTCACACAAAAGGAATGAACAGCCTTGAAGAAAGGTCACAGGCAGTGGCAACTTCATCATTCTCAGCCTCACACGCGCCGAGCAAAAGTGTTTCTAGATTGGTCTGACAACAGCCAGAGATACTTTTTACGTGTCCCTTTGAAAGAGGAGCTCCAATTATTCCAGCTCATGGCTTCAACTTGACACTCACTATGACACCTGCAACAGAGGTGAAGTTATTGTAAGGAGGAGATTTGTTTTTCTTTCCATCCGCAGGAAAAAACAGATGCACAAACCCAGCAGCAGCAGTTACTGCTTTCTCGTCCTTGAGCCTCTTGCAAGACAGTAATTGTTTTACTGTTTTCTTAGACTGTTAATTTGCAGTCTTTCATATGACTAAAATGCCACTTTAGCAGTTTTTAAGAAATACATGTTTCCATGCTGTACAATGCTGGGCAGCGCCTCTTGGGTATATTTGAAGGACAAAGCTTTCACAGAATACATCCTATCTTATGTTGCTATTTATAATTTAGGTCAATCTTTTTCTTTTTTTTTTTTTTTTTTCTTTTTCTTTCCCCAACAGCTTCATTTTACTGTAGACAAAGGCATTTGCTTTAAAAGGATGGATAACCCTTGACTGATAATAACTGTCACCTCTGCACCCTGGCAATTATTTCCAGTTCTCTTTGAGATTTCCTTGGGGTTTTTTCTATTGCTTTTTTTTCTTTTTACTCAGCATTTTCTGAACAAAAAGACAAGACAAATCAAGGCCAGAGGATTTTCATAATTCCCCACAGTGAATTGCTACATTTCAGAGAAAAATTGCTGCACTTCAGCATTTGTGAGAAACTCTACCCCAGATGCAGGGCACAACTGGGCAAGCACATAGAGGGAGGGCTGTGCCAAGCAGGGACACCTGGCACCTTTCCATGCCTGCCTTTCCCGGCTCAACTACATTCAGCCTCTGCACCCCTGAGCTTTCTCCTCTCTCACCCAGTAGCAAGTGCAGAGATATCAGACCAGCCCATGAAGGGTGGCCCCGTCATTAACCACTGCAATGCAATTTCTTGGTTTTCCACAGTCTCCCTGCTGGCATTATCCCATTTCTGTCCCTTTTCCATGCTCCCACTCTCACTGCTGTCATCACAGCTTTCCTCTGCAGAACCTCAGTGGCCACCAGCCACAACTTCCCCTGGATTCAGCCTCCCCCAGTTCTGAGCTCCTCACCCCTGCAAGCATGTGAAGTAGCCAAGGGCTGAGTGTGCATATCGCAAATGGAAGTAACCATTTGGTGAAGACATGGGACTTTTTGTCTTTAAAAGAGAACAAGAGAAATTATAATAATCAAGAAAATAATAAACACATTCACTATAATTTCTTATTCTTATTTTCAGAGGAAATTTAAAAAAACCTTTGAGAATTCTGGAAAATGCAATGAACCATATTTGCCACACAGCTTTGATAGAAAATTATTTATATAGGGTTTTTTTTTCTCTTAGTCACCCTAACACATCAGCGTGATTAGGGTATTTGCCACCTGCAAACGAATGTCACTATGTAATTTTATTTTCCATAGCTTTCTGAGAGATGGGCTATCACATCAGCTGTGGCGCCTGTCCAACCTCCCAACCTGCAGAGAGTTTTATTGAGCTTGTTGATAGTGCTTTTGCCTCTCTCAGAGGCAGTTTGGGCCACCGCTTTCTTCTCTTCAAAATGAGCACTCTAGCCAAGATGAAAACAACAGGATGTTATAATTACATTCTCTTTTTCTCTTGATGCATGAAATCAGCACTCAAGGAGATGTTGGCTTGATAGCATTTCCAGCCGGTGTGCAAACAGAACCTGCAGTACTGCAAGCTGCGAAACAGATTTTTATATACACATTCCTTGTCTGGGCCTTATTTACATTAGAAACGGTATGTAGTGTATTCAGGCTGTCACACACAGGAGGCTTTTCTACTGTTGTATCCCAAAATACCAGTGCAGCCCTTAGGATAGTCCCTGCTCTAGGCACCTTCCCAATGTTTTGGCTCATGTAAGAAAGCCTTAAGATGGAGAGGTTGCTCAGACGTGTCAAACCTCCGTGAAGCCCAGGGGAACCTTGTCATCACTTTGCTGGGATTTGGATCTGGCATCTGGCCCTTTTCTGGGACTGGCACACGCACCCCAGCCACCAGGTTTCCCTGGTGAGGTGGTTCAGCAGCCAGCCGCAAGCAAGCGGTGGCCCAAAGCAGGTTATGTGACACGAATGCTCCATTTAAAACTTTTCAAATGTGTATAACGTCAGCCCTAAATATTTAACATGTGAGTGTGTCTATATACGTATTTTTTCAGATTAAGACATTGGAACATATGGTGTTCAGCTAACAAGGAAAATGCAGGGTGGATAGTGGTATGAATTAAAAATAGAGATGGTCCGCTGGAGCACCTACAATGCTTCTGAAGTGGCATCCTGTGTCAACTCTGTCAGAGAAAAAAAAGCCCTTAGAAATGGATGGGACACCATAAAAAAACAATTTCTGTGATCCGTCAGCAAACTATTTCTTCTGCTCCAGTAGATGACAAGCTGACAAAGCTTGTTTTAAAGAACATTTTCAACTTGTTTAATAAATTATAAAAGGCAGCTTGCAAATGGCATATTTCATTTGCAGTGACATAAATCCCAAACACATTTTTCAGTAGTGTTACAAATTATATAAAGTGATTTATAGGTTTCCTTGGCATTAGTTTTCTGTCTTTCTCCCTGGAATTAGACAAGCCAAAAGACAGAAAAGTAGGACAGCATTAAAAAAGCATTTGGATAAAACATTATAGAGTGGGAGTATTCAAGAAATTAAAATATAAAATGCTGACTAACCACCAAGGAATGATGGTCTCATGGCTCATCAAGAAGGGACTGCAAGAACCCTAGATGCATTCTTCTTTGCTGACATGGTCTTCCCAAGTGACCTTAGACAAAGCTCTGAGATTCACTATGCCTCTATTGTCCATCAGTAAAACGTGGCAAATAAGGCTTTCCTACCTCCCAGTTGGGCCATGGAGACTGTAAAGTACTCATATATACATAGGAACAATCAGGGCCATGTGATGGCTGTAGGGAAATAACAGGAAAAAGCATGAACTAAAGCGCTAAGAGCATCCTTTCCCTTGAGCCTGTTACTGTCCACTTTGTCTTCTGCAGAAATTCCCAAACTTTTTGTACTCCTGTGCTGTCACCATTGCCACTGTCATCAGGTCCTGCCCTGGCTTCTGTGTGTTATGGAAAATTTTCAGTTGTTTGGGCAGCATCTGTAGGATCTGAAATAATATCTTATGCGCCCCATAGCAAATCTAGCACAATTTGGGAATCCCAGGTGAAAATACAGAATGATCATTAAGGTGCAGGTGGATTTTGTTTTCTCCAGAGAAAGGAGGGTAGAAAAGGGGTTTCAGATAGAGACATAAGCATTCAAGGGACAGGATCATATTTATCCTATATATATATATATACTTTTTACGAGCTGTTCTATGTACCCTTTGTTTATCTGAGTGGGTGACGTTTTCTGCTGAAATCACTGTCCACAATCCTAGTTATCACCCCAGGACATGTGCCACCTTCCCTGGACTCAGGCCATGACAAGGAGCCTCCCCCAGCAAAAGGAGCAGCACGATGTCTCTTTTACTCTGGAATTCTTCATCCTGCAGCCAAGAGACAGAGGCAGGACAAAAAGAAACATCTAATGAAGGTATGGGAAGATTGTTGACAACCCCCTTGCAGCCAAACAATTAAATTCATCCCTGTAGTAAATTAGACGAGCCCCTCAATTTGAAACTGTCAGAAGGTATCAGTCCAGAAGAGAACTAAGAGCTAGTTTATAGCAGAGCTTGTATCATTCAGCCAGGCTTGTG
This sequence comes from Burhinus bistriatus, assembly GCA_013397275.1. NCBI lineage: Eukaryota > Metazoa > Chordata > Aves > Charadriiformes > Burhinidae > Burhinus > Burhinus bistriatus. Next base: position 71,846 of record VYXH01010762.1, read on the forward strand.
TGTTAGAGTGGTGCAACTCTATAGTGTATATAGTGGCCGATCTGTGGTGCCCCTCCTTAAGCCCTTCCACCTTGCAGCGAGGTTTCTGTGCTTGTCCTTCCACATGTTGTGCCAAGGTGGTTTTGAGCTTCTTTCACCTCCTTGTTTACAAAGTGGTGAAGCAACGTCACAGCTGTAAATGAGGAAAAATTGGACTCTCATCATTTGCTCAGGTGCATATCAAGCTGTTTTTCCTGTAAACAGCAGGTACTATCAGGAGTCCGGTGAATAGGACAGACAAGCAAGCAGATATGAGCTGTGAGCACGGGCAGGCTGTGACTCGACACTGCTCTGTAATCCCCGCCTGGTGTCAGGCGTGGGGACGGTGTGATGGCTTCTGCTGCCACCAAACCAGGCACAGCTGGGGAAGCTGGACAGCTAGTTTTCTTTCAACAGGAAAATACACTTTTATGGATAATAATAGTCCTTCTTGTTTTCTCATCTTAAATACATGATGTGGAAGAAGCTATTACATGGAAGGATTTCTCCACCTGAACCTAAGGGGTAGGCAGGAATCACTCCTTAGGGTGCACTGCCCCTGTTTCTTAAACCAGTATTTTTTCTGGGCAAGTATTTCCCAGCTGAGCCCTGAAAAAAGAGAAGGCAAACTTAGGCACTTAGTTACTCCTTCAAGTGAAAGGTGGGATGGCGGCTCTTCCCCTTCCCCCTCCCCACTGCACCATACAGTGTGTCAGGCCCTGGGCTGAACACTGATGGCTCCATCCTGGTCCCCAGGCACCTGAGGACGGCAGCTGCGGTGCCTGTTGCACTCGCTGCACTGAATTTTGGGACGCCCCTCCATGTTGCTGTCATGGCCCCTGCCAGTCTGACAGGCCTCATGAGGGGCCAGCGAGGGTGCAAGGAGGAGGGCAGGATAGGGCACCTGTGCCCACTGTCACCCCACAACTGCAGCACCCTGAGCTCTTCTCTCAGGAGCCTGATGCTCTGAGGACAAGGCAATCTGGACGAATAGGTGACAGCAGGAAGAGAGCCCTGACTTTTGTGGACACAAGGAGGTTTTCATGGAATAAAATGAAAGCTGCTAGGTCCTAAGAGTGCTGAAAGCAGTGCCCTACTGAGACCTGGGGAACCTGGGCTTTCACTCAGAAGCGTATGTAATTCCAAATACCATCGGTTATACATACAGATCCTAAGCTTGCAATCGTGTGCCTAACTTAATGCACCGCAGCTAATCTCATTGCCTTCAGCACTTCAGATTAATATATTCAGTTTATGCAGCCATAACCAAAAATCAGAAGTGACAGTCGTATCCACGACAGGAAACTTCAAACCCTACAGGCAGCTAGAGCTTGTGTTTTTCCCACATGCAAATATGCCAGACCGCAGTGACCCGAAAAACTTCTCTTGTGATGGCACGAAGAGGTGGGACTTGATTGTCCCAGTCTTTGCAAACTGGCTTCTCATCTCAGCAGTTGTTCAGAAACATGTATCAATAGGAATTTGTTGTGTCTGAAACTCTGGTGCAGAGAAACTTTCTCTTCTATTGTGTTAGCTCTCCTCCTCCTCCTTTCCTCCTCTCTTCTTTTCTGAACTTTCAGAAGATCAGCTCCTCTGCCCAGTGCAGCAGAGCCTTGCCAATGTTACTGCTTCCAAACCAGCAGCTGCTCGTATCAGCAGACAGAGAAGGGAAAAAAGGTTGAGGTGGTATTGTGCAAACTTTGTGTGGAGGTTCAGGATTGTGTGAAGGAAGACAGATAACACACCGATGCTTTAGAAGTCCCAGTAGTCACACAGAAAAACTACACTCAGCTTTGCTATTCCCCTCAGTTTTCAAGTGAGATATTTATCTTTCAACTTCAACTGATGCTTGTACTAAATGTGATCATTTTACATTGGCCAAATTCCCTACATATTTAGTGTGTTTTCTATTGTGTCTCATCACATACGATGTCTAAAGTTCCCTGGGACAGAAACTCTCTTTGTTATTGCATCTGTTCTCAGTAACTTATAAAACAGAGCTTTAATTCCCCTCAGCAGGGCTTTTAGGCACAGCTACGCTGCAGCATTAGATGCTCTGAAGCCCCAGACCTTCAAAGATGTAGAAATCTGCAGATTCTGACGTTTACTTTTCCTTGGGATGTCTACACAGCACCTCTCAAGAGCTTTGCTTGTCCTGCTGGAAATGCTGTGAAATAGTCCTCTGCTGTTCATATTTTTGGCTAAGATCCCTGAAACCAAATCAATAAATCACAATTTAGAATAATCTTGTATAACTTCTTGAGGAGGGGGGATTAAATGCAGGTATTTACACTAGTATTACAGCCTTCATCATAATTATAATGCAGCTACTTCAATAAAAATTCTTGACTTCCAGGGGAACTGGATTTTGCCTCAGTAAGAATGTCTTAAAACAATGAAACTGGTACACGCTCCGTTTCAGAATGCATGCTCTTTCAAAGTGTTGTACCCTTGTCGTAAAAACTGCCAGCAGATTATAGATGGCAATTTAGTTATGTTTTCATTTTATATATTCCAAAGATCATTCATCCGGGCTTGGGTGTTCACCTTTACACCGAGTAGTGCTGTAGCCATAATAAACCTTGATGTGATGATAGTGCTCCAAAACCACGTGGAACAACTCAGTGTTCAGTAATACGCAGAATTGTAATTTTGTGCATTAGAGTAAATGAGAGCATAAACACCTCCCCCCAAAAAAAGTAGCAAATGCAAAACTGGAGCTTGCTCAAACAACCCAATTACAAAGGAGGAAAGTCAGATGCATGTATTGGACAGCCATCAAATTGTGACACAAATGCAAATCCTATGTTAAAGATAAGAAAGTGTATCAAATGCAAGATTTTATACTCATCAGTTATATTTCTCGGTTATATTTTAGCAATAAAGATCAGTGATGTTCCTTCATTATTTGTCAGCTAGGGAAAGACTTAATAATTTTTCCAACTCCTAAAATGCTGCAATAACACAGTGGGCGATTCACAAGTGCTTTGATTAGGACATAAAATCACAAGGAAATTAAAAAAAACCAAGCAAAGCAGAAGGTGGCTCTTTGTAAGTGTGTTTTAAAATGAAACAGAAAGGAAGGTTAAGATGCACTCCAGTGTTTTTTTGCTGTGCAGAGACCTTCTCTGTGGTGGCTGGGGGTCAGGAGAGCAAGGTGAGTAGAGCAGACCTTGCGGTGCGCTGGAGATGCCATGGGTTGGTTTGCAGCCCACCTGAACAATGTCTGGTCTGCATAGCCTAAATAATTTCTCAGACCCAATGGGTGTTAGTTGGCAGAAACATGTCTTCAGGTGACAGAGGCAGAGGGATAGGCAGTGCCTACCAGCATCCCCAAACTCAGACAAGCATGATGAGACGGCACCAGGGGACGTGGGGTGAGGGGCCACCCCAGGGAGGCTTAAAAAGAGCTGAATTTGGTGCTGGCTGCCCCCAGCAGCCTGAGTTTAACCTGGCACATCTTCGCTGCAATATCCCCTATACGAATCAGGAACTTTTACCTTTTGCTCTGACAAATGCATTATGGCTTTGCCAGGAGCCTTTTCTGCTACAGTGCCACTGCTACATTTCCCATTTCTGCAAACGCTTCAATTCCCGGTCAACAGAAAAGCTGTGGAAGGCAGATTACAGAAAAGCTTTTGGAGGGCAAAAGAAAATTCTGGATTTTGAAGACCTTGTGGTAATATAGCAGGCCACAAGCCAGGGCCAGAATAGCAAAAGCCAACTCTGGAAGGGTTGTTTTTTCCCCACCACCAGATGGACCAAAGTCAGAGTTTTTAATGTAGGCTTTAATGTAGGGGTGGGGGGGAATCATAATCTTAGTAGAACTGAAATCCTGTTTAAATATTTTATACTTGTATTTCAATAATTAAATAATTACATATTTAATATGCAATGTTTAATAATTCAGTGTATCTCAATCTTTTAATATATAAATATAAAATCCTTTTAAAACATATATTGTACAGTGTTGCTGTGCAGAATGGCAGTATCAATAGATAACCACATGTTTAGGTTTTATTTATATTTTTGAATATATTAATACTGGACTTGTGAGGGTAAAGTATTTCTCTGTGTCCTCTTGTCCAGGACTGCTGCTGGCTTATCACAGAAACAGAAACTTAGAGCCAGACTCTAAGAAACAGTAAAACAAAACATGCTCCTTTCCTTAGAATATCCTCACAGCATTCATAATCCACAGTTCAAGAATTTGCTGTTGAAAGTTGTCTTCATAGGGTCCTCTATAGTAATGATTAATGAATCTTGTCCGGTTCCTCTCTAAATCTATGTGTACATCATATATGCACAGTTATATAGCCCTCAGTGCTATACTAGCTTGCATACTAACACCCCAGCAACAGCCCCAGATGCACCTCAGAAAATTCATATATAAATGGGTCAGTTCTGCCCATACTATCTCCACCTGCAACATAGATCTGTAAAGTTCCTCAACAGTAAAAAAAAAAAGAAAAAGGGACGATGGAAACAAAGTCTTGGTTTGAAAATGTCAAAATGCTTCATGTTAATGCTGTTGGCCTAGAATGGTTTCACGTTTCATTCAAAATAACAGGTTTTGGTATAAAAAGGAAGCAAAATTAGGAAACAAAATTGAAAGGAATTTAATTATGCACAACATATTTTGGTTTAGTTGAATGAATCATTGAATTGTTTAGGTTGTTTTCATCTGAGAGCATAATATTTGTTTTGGCTTAATTAAAGCTGTTTGTTTCCAAGAGTGGGGGAGGATGGGGTAGTTCCTGCTCTTCATCTGTGGACCCCTGCATTTATACACCTGATCCATGGTCACTCTGCACCCTTTCTGAAACCCTTCAAAAAAGCCTGGGTTTGCCCTCCTGGCCCTCTGGATCCCAATATCTCCCTGTGGTCCCTCCCTTCACTTTCACTCTGCCATGCTTCCCATGAGTCTTGCATCTCACCAGCATGTTCCCACAGCCCTCGTCTTTGGCTGATGGGCAATTGCAAACATGGCACGTATCCTTGGACTGAAGAGTTTATTTTAACAAGTTTGTTTGCACAAAAGTCATTCTTTAACAATGGGTTCTGTGCATTTCCCTCATCTGAGCAAGGTCAACTCATCTTAAGCCTGCCTGAGGAGGTCATTGTACCATGCAACATTCTCTATGATGCAACGTTTTTTCAGTAGGGGCCTTTGTTTGGTTTTTGGCTCGGAGGAGTAGGACAAGAGCACTGGTACCAGTTCAGCTTTAAAAAAATGTGAGTAGGAAACTGCCTTATTTCTATCCTTGAATAATTTAGATCACAAACAGAGTAAATTATGTCAACAAACAGCTACCTAGTGAGTTAATTAGCTGTGAATTTTGTAGTTTGAATTCATCAGCAGTCATACTACCATAAGCCAAACATGGGAATGAACCTTTTATGTTATTATCCTAATATTCACAGCTTTTGCCTTAAATGAGAGAGAGAGAGAGGTTGATTGATTGACTGACTGACTGATTGACTGCACCACAGCTTGGTGGTGAAGAAAAGCTATGAGGCTTTTATCGCTTCTTGGAAGTTTCCACCAAATGCTGATGGTGTCATTCCCATTTGAGTTGGAAAATCCAACCACTTCATGTGCACAGGTACTGAGGGGGAGAATTTCACCTCTTTGTTCATAAAGTCCAGCAAAGGCAGATCAGGGATGACCCTGGAGCTGTGAGTGTGAAAATATATGACATGCTAGGGAAATAAAGCTTTAGTGACCCAAAAGCTCCTATAAATACTGCATCTGAATGAAGAAAAAAGGAATTGATGAGTAACAAAGAAAAAAGGAACTGATGAGGCATGTATTCTACACAATGCTCATAATGGCTCTTCTTTCTAAATAGATTTTTTAAAAAAACTATTCTAAAGTGACCCAATAATGTATGACTTGCTTTGTTGCAGGATGCATGTACGTACATATTTTTAAAGATCGTTCAAAAGGCTCTGCTTGTTCAAGAAGTCACTCTGTCAACAAGCCCCTCTGTGTCGGTCTTTTTTTATCTTGCAGGATTCAGTAAGACTGAAGGCTGGTTATGAAAAAGATTTTCTATGGAAGTTCAGGGAGAATTGAGTGATAAAAAGTGATTTACACTTTCTTACAAACAATAGCTATATATATTTGTTTACTCAGTACCCTTGAGATCGGTGAGATCATGTGTAAATTGCCTTCTTTCTTGAAGAACTTTAATTCTCTAGTGCCTTCTGTTGAAAATATCACAGAATTTGGGAACTTTTATTGCATTCACCTTGCTTGCGTAAAATGCTAAGGATCTCCTTCAACATCTAGGTGGTGCACAGGATCTAAATGGCAACTCTCATAGGAAGACAATAGCATCCCTGTGAAAGCTTTTGTGCTACAGATTGGAGGTGGATCATCTTGCATTAAGGTACCAGATCAAAACTCAGAAGAGACAGCTTACATTGTTTACTCCTTCTCTGAAGCTGTGATGTTGTCTCAGACACCTCTGTTCTACAAAGATGTTCTTAGGAGGGATTCTTTGCATGCTTGATCAGATACTGTATAAAGACTATAAATTAAACTGAGTAAAAATTGTAACTTCGGCTAATTGTCATAGCAAATTCAAGGGGGTCTTCCTATAATCTTTCCTTGCACCTTCTACTCCAAGCCAACCAAAAATAATGAAAACAGAGGAATTCTAGTTGATGTGCTGATATTCTTCCTAAGCTGAGAGGCTAAACTACCTTTTTCATTCCTTGCAGGAGAAACATTCAACAATATTGAACTTGGTCTATTTTCACTACGCTTCTTTTACCCTTATGTTAGCTAACTAGAGAGCATCTGTCTTCATCATTGTTAAGGTAGGTGCTCAGTAAAGACCCAATCTGATGACTAATGAAGTTCATGGGAGTCTTTCCACTGACTCTGATAGGAGATAGTGATTGAAATGAAAAACATCCTCGAAAGTTTCTGTATCCTCCAGCACAGTGTCATTACTCATAGGCAAGCTGTCTTGCTGCCTCAGCTTGAGTTCAAAGAAGGAGACTTCAACGGGAGAAGACTTGTATGAGAAGCCCAGCACAAAGTGTCCAAAATACAGCAGTAGAGGGTAAAACAAAAAATAAAATCTGAAATAAAACGCAGTAACGAGCAGTATTCAGAATGGTAAATTTAAGGGGGAAAAGTAAACAGAGTCTGAAATGAATGCAGCCTTTTATAAGATACAGGATTTGCTTTTCATACTGGATTTACTTTTCTGAATTTAGAGTTCGATTTTAAAAGGCTTAAAAAATACAAGAAAAGGAAAGCACCACAACAGTCAGCACTTACACGTGGTGTGCTTTGCGAGTACACTGGAAATGCACTTCTCTGAAATTTTTGTGCATACCTTACGAAGAGAAAAGGATGATGAGTGTATTTCTCAAATTGTTTTGTTTACACCTACCTTCCAGAGGACCGCCAACTTACAGTCCTTCCTCCCAAACATCTCAGATCTGGAGTTACAAATGAAATTATTCATGCCCCAAACCTCCCAAATATGCTATGCCCTGCCTCGAAGGGGAACACCAGAGCAGTGCTATGACTACCATTTATTTGCATTTTCTCCTTGACACTGGGTGTCTCTGTACTTTATGTTGAAGCTACTTTTACCTTCTGCTTCAATGATTTCTTGCCAATCTACCTACCGAAATAATAAGAAGCAAACCAAGTGGTAAAACTTCAGCCAGCTCTTCACTGATTTTTGTTTTTCCTCTGTTTACTTTGATGGCAAGACAAGATGTCAGTACCTGTCAGTTGTTCCCACCATGTTCTGCTAGAGGAAGAAAACTTGAAAAATGACAGGAGGGTCATCAAGGCCTTTTACAGTCTGAAACCAATATTCTTCTCATCTTTACAAAATACAAATTATTGTAAAAATAGATACTTAAACTGTAGTAAAAAAAATGAGAGTATCAAGATGAGGAAACCTTAGTTCCATCATCAAAGTTGACAATACCTATAAGTAAATGGATAATTCCTCAAAAGTTTCTACTGTAGCCCTTGCATGCCCTATATAATTTTTAGATAAATTATTCAACTGAGAACTTTTTATCTCAGTTTTATAGAGGGTTATACTCCTTTCCAATTGTGTAACTGTTTTCCTCTGCAAATGAGAAGAAAATGCAGAGGAATTTATTATTTATGGAGAGCAAATATTAATAGTTCATGGGGAATTTGGTATGGTGTTTGCAACAGAAAGGTATCTGGATAAAAGAGCTACCTATGCTTTCACTGCTTAACATTCACTGTGTGAGTTATACTCGATGGGAGACGAGGACGTTGGTTTCATTTTGATACTGGCAGTGACTGCTAACAACGCACTGATTAACTAAAAGCAATGGCATCATTACTGAGTGAGTCATTAGCATCCTCTGAGAAAAGCATTAATGAGGAGGGAAAAAAACCCAATTGCTTAGAAAAAAGCACAAAGCACATGATGGAGTATTTTAATTTGTTCAAAAATAGTTACTGCTCCCCTGCTCCTATAATTAAGGTTTTATTAATTTAGGATGGGAACAGATGAGAGCATGAAGCTTTGTGTGTCTGCATCAGCTCGGGTGTGGCTCATAACCCTGAAGAGACACCAGTGAATCACAAGCACCAGGGCCACTTTCAGTGGGAGCAGTTCCTTCATGGTACAGGCTGTGGGAGAAATGAGTACCAGCCTTCTCTGTATTGATGCCTACTTCTACATCAGCTTTTTACAGCATGCCCGTATGGTCGATGAGCAGACCTCAAAAGTCTGACTGTTTAATCATGTTCAGTATAATTTATTTTCTGTAAGCTCCTAACAACAACCTACAAGTAACAGGTAGAAAAGGCAAAATTCTATGCCTCTGCATGTCAATGAGAATGGGCATTGGAGTATAACCAGGAGTTCAACCATAACGTAATGATCTCCCAACACTATGTTGAGTGTATCTGTGTTGAAATTACCTTCAGAAAGTCCTCAGGCAAAAAGGCACTGAAATTAAGGATGAACCCAACGTATTGTAGTTAATGAGGTCTGTATCAGGCTCAAAGTCTGGGTCTGGCAAAGGGAATTTTTTTTTTTTTTTTCCAAAAAGTCTAGATTGACATCCTGAGGTTCTCTGCAGGAGCACTGTACAGAAGTTCAGAAATACAAATTTTCCTGTTTAATTCCACTGAGCATATTTAAAAGAAATAAAACATGACCTTGTCTAGATTGTCCATTTGTATGTGTCAACACTGAAAACAACTTGTGTGTTCAACATATCCAGAGAGGAATCATAATAATGAGTGAAAAAAGATTGAAGGCCCCTCCCTGCCAGGTTCTGTGTGTCTTGAATCACAGATTCAGAAAATCACAGAATAATTTAGATGGGAAGGGATCTCCTGAGGTCCCATCTACTCCGACCTCCTGCTCAGAGCCAGGTCTAATCAGATCATTGTTCTCAGGGCTGTGTCCAATCAGGTCTCCAAGGATGGAGGTTCCCCAACCTCCCTGGGCCGCCTTCTAGTATTGGACCACCTTCATGGCAAAAAGGGCTTTCCTAATATCTCACCTGAATTTCTCATGTCTTCTGTCTTCTCACATCCTCTGATCAGCCAGCTGCAGACAGCCATAACATCTCCCTTGAACCTTCTCTTCTTCATGGGATTTTAAAGAAAAGTACAATACCTTCAACTCCTACAGATTCAGGCTTCGCACTGCTGCCTGGTATCAGGCAGCGATCTTTGTTGTGGGTAGCCAGACTGTGACATTACTCATTTCTACCCACTTTTCTCCTCTGTTTGTATCAGGTACCCTGTCTCTTTCAGAAATACTATTTTAAGGGAATCATGACTTTTAATCTGGTTGCTGTCATACCTCCTTCTACCCACAGGAAAGTATAGCAGCAACTAAGACAAGCACAGAAAAGCTGTGCCCAATATTCTCATCCTATATTCCTCTGTGTGATGGTGGTCTGCTCCTGTGTACATGGGGTTCACCTCTGCAGAAAGACTCCTGTGAACCAAAGTGGGATTTGAGTCCAGTACTTTAGGTCCATGTAAATCCATGTAAATCCCTGGGTCAAGAGTTTCCTATTGGCTCACTCTGCACTGTCAGGGCAGATATTAAGCATGGAGATTTGGTTGAAAAGAAGGTATAATTTATAATTTTGACCATCTTGTGGCTAGGGCTTGTTATGGACTGTCCTGTTCTGCTCAGTGTTGGCCAATGTATTTTAGCAGCCAGCCATGGGAATTATTTGGATAAAATCTCAAAATTTCTGCATATTAACTGCCATGCTATATGAGTCCACATGTGTTGAAATCTCAGCCCTGAGGATGTATTAAAATATTTTCTGAGGATACAACACAAAATAAAAATAGAATCATAGAATCGCCTAGGTTGGAAGGGACCTTTAAGATCATCAAGTCCAACCATCAACCCAACACTGCCAAGTCCATCACTAAACCATGTCCCTAAGTACCAAGTCTACCTCTTTTAAATACCTCCAGGGATGGCGATTCCACCACTTCCCTGGGCAACCTGTTCCAATGTTTGATAACTCTTTCTGTGAAGAAATTTGTCCTAATATCCTAACTAAACCTCCTCTGGTGTAACTTGAACCTGTTTCCTCTTGTCCTATCTCTTGTTGCTTGGGGGAAGAGACCGACCCTCACCTCACTACAACCTCCTTTCAGGTAGTTGTAGATTGCAATAAGATCTCTCCTGAGCCTCCTTTTCTCCAGACTAAACAACCCCAGTTCCCTCAGCCACTCCTTGTAAGACTTGTTCTCTAAACCCCTCACCAACTTTGTTGCCCTTCTCTGGACACGCTCCAGAATCGCGATGTCTTTCTTGACAGAAAAATAGGAAGAACAACAGAACAGCTGGAGGCTTGCATCTGTGGAACTCACTCAGTACTTTGCGTTCTTTTTACTAAACAACAACTGGAGCCAAACAGTCAGATAGCCCAACTCTTTCCTCACTGATCTTTAATATAAATCCATTTTTACTCATTATTATATTCCAGTTTAATATTTTAATACCAATTTCAAGGTGATTTGCAGGTGAGTCCAGGCAGAGATCTTTTTAGGCCCTATGTGGGCTTGGTTATCAAAGGTAGTAGAGTAATATGGCAAGGAAGATTCATGCAGACTACCCATGTAGGACCTTAAAACACCATTGCTGATTCCAGAACAACACAGAATCCAAGCATCACTTCAGTGAGTCAGGTCTGGGCCAGCAGAGCTGAACAGGGTGGCTGCTCCACGTGAGTACAGCAGCAACTGGGGGACCTCCAGGTTTCACTGTATAGGATAGGTATGCCTTAAGATCTTCTTCCTGGTGCTAGTGTTGAGATTACATGACAAGTAGCTAAGCTTTGTGAAGGAGATTGGACCAGATGACCTGCAATTTAAATTTTTCTGTGACTCCCTGAAGTGCCAGACTAAATTTTGAGACTTTCCTGCCCTCCAGCTGAGGTTTTCCATAACTTGACATCACAAGGGCTGATGATTCAAGGATGTTGAAGGAATGTTTTAAGGCGAATCCCTCCTGAAGTTCTTCTAGGCTTTCACATCTGATCCAACATCCAGATCCACGTGGCTTTCACAAGACTTTTGGAAAGCAGCAGTATCATACTTTTAAGAACATGTCTGTGTAAGAACCCAGGTCAGGGGAGATGGGCACCTACAAGTATTCCTGGAAAACAGGACATTGCAATATATAATTTTTAGTCATGTTTCCCCCTAGGTCATGAAATTCCTTATTAAATTCACTGGGAAAATTAAATATCTAAGACCTAGTTCAATAAAATACAGCAAGTAAGAAGGGAGCTATCTACAATAGCTAATGAGTCGTACTTATCATTCCTTATCCCATGGAAAATGATACAGTTCAAACCAGAAGGTTCGAGGAACCTTACTCCTGAGTATCTCACAGCTGTGTTATCCGTGAGTACATTGGACATGTGGGTCTAACACCATGCAAAGAGCAAAGAGAATAACCCAGGTCTTACTCTCTCAGGTGAGCCCTCTAATAAGTGGTTAAGGCAGTAAATAGGACAGGATCCCAGCTGTGCCATCGCTTTCCTTTGCTAGATGTGCAGTCTGTACCAACCCCAGCAGGGCTCACAGCAGGAGTGGAGAGGGAAATGACATCCCTGAAAAGGGGGATTTGTGGGACTTCAATGCCACAAGCAGGAACCTGAGGAGCTTGTTAGAGGAAGCACCAAGCCCAGGAATGTGAGGTACTTTGAAAGTTGTGACGATGAAAGTTTTTGAGAGCATATACATTTTGGGGACAAGTAGATAGCTAAATCTATCTGTGAAGTCAGTCTCCTTATTTGGAATGGGCCCTCTTTGCTCTATAAATTAACAGAGAAGTAAACAGAATATTATTCTTAAATTACACTACATAACACATAGGACTTCAGGGCAGAGAAGAATAATCTATCTCACAGCCTTTAAAACTTGTGTAATTTTAGTTGAATCATATTTAAAATCCAGTAATAATTTAATTGCCTGTTTGTCTTTTAAATTGATGGATATTTTCCAACATGATGTCATGCAGTACATTTTTATATTTTTGATATAAGAGAAAAACCCTTACGTACTAAAAGCAATGATTTTAGAGTATGAAGGAGAAAGAAAGAGAGAGTAAAAACATCTCATCACTTCTTTCCCTGAACAGGAAAGTAGTTCAAACTGATTATCATTTTTTCTGAAAGTGTTGCAGACTTCTGGTTACTGTGAACCCTGGAAACCCTGTGCATTTGCACTTCAGTTTAACAAACAGAAGTCTTGCTGTTCTCTTTGTTCAGAAAGGTTTAGTTCAGAATTAACAAGCTGATAAAATACTTTGCTATAAATTTTTATAAGAATCTACAATGGGTCACATCGTTACGTTGTCATGGTGATGAGAAGTGCAGATGTCAAATGCAGACTAGAAAGTAGTACATATGATGGTTTGATTTTGAAAAAGATTTTATTAAAGCAGCTTTCAGGTGGCTCAGATGTTCTTTCTTCCAACAGATTACTCAGACTTCAGCAGTTACAGGCCCAATCCAGAGACTGCAGCACCCAGTAACCCTCAGGCTGTTGGTTTCAGTGGACTGTGGACGTGGCCATTAAGAAGCCACTGATGTGAGACAAATGCAGTAGTTTTCTCTTTGCACAGAGACAAATCCCTCCTATGGACTGAGGCCCTACAGCTGCTTGAAGTACATGTAAACTTAATAAGAATTATTTTTAGATGGTTGTATTTCATGTATGGTAAATGGAATGTTCCTCTTGGTAAACCTTGCTGTTATGTGAAGGATATTTTAGAATTAAATTAGAATTAAAATTCTAATTTACCTAACCTAAGTACAGAGTAAAAATATACCTTCACGTACAAAATGCCAACATGTCGTACAAAGAATGGTGAGTGGCAATTTAAAAAGCAGCGTTGTCTCTACTGAAGGCAAGGGAGACTGGCTGCAGGTAAGTAATGGCATTGGATCAGGGATGGAGTCCTCAACAAGGGTGACAATACCAAACCTATTCCTCTCTTTCTGTTCTGCCTTTGTTCCCGTTTTTAGTACCTTCTTGTTATTTCCTTTGTGCTCACACCACAGCAGGATGCTTTCATACATGTGTTTGATATATATGTTCTTTGCTTCCTTTGTTGTGACCTAAAATTTGTTCTATCCAGCTCTCAAGGTTGTACCCCTTCCATGACCTGTACTTGTCTGATTGATTTGTGTTTACATCCTGAGGCCCTCTGCTATGATGCCTCTCAGGCCTCTCAAGGCCTCCACCTTCATCCTTTGCTTGTACCCTTGGGGCCCAAGGCCCGCAGGTCTCTTGGTGTCATTATGAGTTCACAGAGTTGTCCCTCCAGGGCCCTCTCATCTGAGCGCCCAAAGCACTCCCCCCCGGTGCAACCCCTCCCAGCTCTGCTGGACCTGAGGAGGACCTAGGTCTGTATCAGTCATGTGTGTTGACATAGCATTTCACTGCCAGATTGTCTTGACTCACCTTCTCAAGAGCCACATCAGCTGATGACTAAATGTGGAGGAGTGGCAATCATACCTACCACCAAAATTCAGATAGGGCATGACAAGCTTCAGCTACGTTAAGGACTGACTTTTTACCTTTTAGAACATGCTCAGCTTCAGAGCAGAAGCTGCAATAGGCAAACACTAGATGACCACCTGATTTACTCAAGTTTCCACCAGGAAGTCATGTGCCTCTTATGCCTGGAATAACGGAGGAATAAATGCAATACTGGATTATGTAACCAGCTAGTTACTGAGAAGCTATCCTTCATGTTTTTCCATCAAGCATTTGTCTAGCTGAGCTTCTACAGCTGCCACATCCTTCTCCTGTGTGTAAACACACAAAAATTAGTAGTAGCGCACCCAGTAATCCTATGGCAATTTTATGCAGGACTTCATCTTTCCACCACCTTTTTTGTTCAGACCAAGTCCTTACTGGGCTCAGTTCTTGTGGAGAGAAGCAGACACTGTGACTACTGGCTCTGAGGCCTAAGGTGAAGAGGAGAGGCGCCTGGCTACTGCTCACCTTGGTCTCGACAGTCAAGGGGAAAATCTTGGGTGGGAGCAGACACGTGCTGTGGGTCAGTACCTAGCTGAGCGCTTGGAGTTGCAGGAGGGCTTTGGTGTCTGTGCCCACCCTCTGATGGATGAAAGCTCCTGAGTGGAGATTGGTAGTCTGACTGGCATTTGTGAGACTGCATCCAGATCACTGTATTCAACTTTGGACCCCCCTTTTACAGGAGAGATGTAGACATACTGGCCTCCAGAGACGGGCCACCAGGAAAGGTGGGAACCGGAAAACATGAGCACGTGTTGTAGGAGGAGAGGCTGAGGGAGATGGATTTGTTCAGCCAGGAGAAGAGATGGCTTTGGGGGGAACTAACTGTGACCTTCAACCACCTTTTTGGTAGTGTTATGTAAGACAGAACTATACTCTTCTCAGAGATGCACACTGAAAGGACAGGAGACAACAAACACAAGGTGCAACAAGAAAAATTGTGGACATGGGGAGAAAACTTTCACAGCAAGATTGGTCAGCTCCTGGGATGGGTACCAGACAGGCTGTGCATCCTTGGAGGTATTGAAAGTCAGACGCATGCAGCCCTCAGAAGTCTGCTCTAACTTTGAAGGTGGCCTTGCTCTGAGAAAGAATTAGGAGCAAATGACCTCCAGGAGTCCCTTCCAACCTAAGTTATTTTATGATACTGTGTTTTTCTGATTTAAATAGGCTATATAAAGCAATGTTATGATAAGAGAATCCAGGCTTCTCCTATGCAATGTAACTGACCAATGAACTCCCTACTTTGTTTTTCTTTTCAGATTTAGTGACATTCTTAAACTTCCTTATGTTGACTGGTCAGTAACTGTAAGTCTGCACTTCAAAGATAAGTGGTGCATTAGCTTTAAATATTTCAGCCCATTCCCCTCTTTAGGTCTGTAAAATGCTTGCTGCTCAGCCAGGGAACACTTCAATCAGCAACATAGACTTTTTTGCTATAGATGAAGTCAGAGACTTCTGTGTGGGACCGCTAACCTAGAGCTAAATTCATTTGCATGGCTCAAAACCAGCAGTGGGTCAATGATGGAAAAGTTTGGGAGCACTTGCCATGAAGACCACCCGACCCAACTCTCCCTCATCTCCCTGTTGTTGACTATTTTGTTTTCCCAATGGGATCCAGCCTGCCAATTGGCCAAAACGTGGTGATAGATCCAAGACCAGCAGCGGGTGTATCTACAGCGCGGTACTTCACATGACTGCCAGCCTTCCACACCTTGTAGCCTATATTCCCTGCCCAAACACACTATGCTTTCATCCCTTGCATCAGTTGAAACATCTCCTACCCCTAATCTTGACCACAGCCACCATGAGCCTCCTCAGATTCTGCAGCACCTTTTCTCACTCTTGGATGTTATTTTCTAAGTACAAAAAATATTCCTGTCAGCTTCTGCCTCAAGTACAGTTGGGATTTTGGGCTACTGTCAATGCAGTTTGAGCACCACTCACAGGCATGTTATAGGTACGGGAGGGACATGGAGTCATGATAGCATGAACTGGGCTTTTGAACTCCACCCTGCTGGGATTTCATTGGGGATTTTTAGCCCTGCCCGAGATGAGTCCCCACGTACAACATAAGCAGTTCTACATGATTGTGTGAACACAGTTGGGGTTTTGAATCATAGAATTGTTTAGGTTGGAAAAGACCTTTAAGATCATCAAGTCCAACCATTAACCTAGCACTGCAAGTCCACCACTAAACCATGCTCCTCAGCATCACATCTACAAGTCTTTTAAATGCCTCCAGGGATGGTGACTCAACTGCTTCCCTGGGCAGCCTGTTCCAATGCTTGATAACCCTTTTGGTGAAGAAATTTTTCCTAATATCCAATCTAAACCTCCCCTGGCACAACCTGAGGCCGTTTTGTCTTGTCTTATTGCTTGTTACTTGGGAGAAGAGACTGGCACCCACCTTGCTACAACTTCCTTTCAGGGAGTTGTAGAGAGGGATAAGGTCGCTCCTGAGCCTCCTTTTGCTATCATCAGATCCTATGTATTGATGGGCATCTGTGTAGTGGTAAGAGAAAGACTGGAGTCAAGACCAGAGGGATTTACTTGAAATACTAACAGTAAATATCTAAACGTCTAAATAATTTTAAAAGACCTACAGTCTGCAAGGTTTTCCAGAGTTTCCAGGTCCAGCCATTCTTTGGCTCAGAATACATCTGATCAGAAAGAAGTTCAAATTAGTGAATTCTGGATGCAGACATTTTTTTCCCTCAGCAATGATACTATTTTACGTGGACCACATTGTCTTGCTGCAGCACATAGCACATTCTTTTTCAGAGTCGTATTTCCAAAAAACATGATGGTCATTGAAGATGGAAGAACGAGGGGAAGCATGTATTTCTCAGCAGAAATCTCAGAGATAAGAAGAGTGTAGTTGAAATGCTCTTAAAACAGACTGTATGAACCAGAGGCACATGTTTTAGGTTAACCTGTGCTACTGTGAAAAAACAAGTGGTCTGAGCCTTCCCAGAAGCCTACGGAGATACCTGCAGGGACAGCCCAGGTCCAGCTAGGCTGATGTTTGGACAGAAACCCAGTGACTGAAAATAATCTGATTGGGCAGGTGCACCAAAAGGAACTGAAAAGGGCTCTAGAGGTCAGAGTCAATAAGTGGAAATCTCATACATTAATTCAAGTATGTTGGCCTCTGCCACATTTTTTCCAGGTAAGTAGAAATCTGACTCATTTCCACGATATAAAAAATAATCTGGTAGAATGGCAAGGGGATTTTTCAAAAAGCAACTTGACTCTAAGTGCTCTGAGGACATTATTAAAAATGTAGTTAGCTGACAATCTGAATGAACTTCTCTGTATACAGAATGACATATTGCCTCATCCAAATGCTGCCTTTAGTAACCTGGCTTTTTGCCTAGCCCTTTCAGATGACATTTGGTCAAAACGCTTAAACGAAACAATGATCACAGGGATTTCAATTCAAATAATTTCACTGTGTAGGGCATAGTAGTGAAGACTGTAATTATTCATCAGCTATCAGGTGATGTTCAGTTTCCAAAATGAAGGGAAACCTTCAGCTGACAGTACAGGCACTGCAGTGGAATTAGCAGTGATGTGATGTGCCCTCCATTTTCTGTAATTGTCACAGCTGCTACCACAATTATGATCATTATTCCATCAGGTGCTAATGCTCCTGATACGGAAGGAAAGGGGAAATGTTTGGCTAATCATTTGGTGGTGGCTTAACTGTGGACACTTGTTCAGAGGTCATAAGTTCAGTTGCAGCTCTTGTACTACTGCTGCTGGGTGAAAATCATTATTCAACTGCTATGTCTGTTAATGGTTTGTGTGAAAGAGCTGGTGTTCAAAACCTGTTCTGCAGTGGATTTTTGCATCCATATTTTAGGATTCAGTGCCTTTGTTAGTTTGCTAAGAACCAAACTCTGGAAGGTGCAAGAAACTTTCACTAATTTCAGTGGAAATTAAAGGCAGAAAATCCTTCAACTTCTTTAAAGAAAAAAAGCCTTTTTTTTATTAAGAAACAGCTTGAGTTTTGCACTTAGAGCAAACGCAAGCAGAAGAAATCAATTCCTAAAGTATTCTACATTGAGTAATAACACCCAGCTCACCCATAATAATGTGTTTCATGAATAATCAAAGATAGATATGCAATACACTGTATTCACTGCATTAGAAAATAGATTAAGGTCAGGTTTCTGGGTAACTGTACTACCAACTTCAGCTGTACACAATCTCATTTTGAAATACATAATTCAGTAAGTTATTTCAATTTTAAATGAAAGTACTTTTTAAAAGGCATATTAGTGAGATCTAGCTGAAGTTACAACTCTGCCACCCCCCTGTGTAACACAAAAAGCTTTTGGTCTGTAACAAACACCTCAGAATGTTCATAGGGACTTATGTGGAGAGCAGGAGTAGAATCACATGGGTTTTTTTTCTTGACATCTTCAGGGTTCAAGTATGCTCCCCAGTACGTTACTGCAGCAGAGATTACTCCTACCTAGCATGAGCTACAGAATCACAGAAGGATTGAGGTTGGAAGGGACCTCTGAAGGTCCTCTGGTCCAATCCCGTGCTCAAGCAGGATCACCTAGACCTTGTTGCCCAGGGCTATGTCTAGACAGCTTTTGAATATCTCCCACGATGGAGATTCCACAACCTCTCTCGGTAACCTGTGCCAGCGTTCAGTCACCCTCACGGTAAAAAAGTGCTTCCTGATGTTCAGATAACATCTCCTGTGTTTTAGTTTGTGCCCATCGCCTCTTGTCCTGTCACTGGGCACCACTGAAAAGAGCCTGGTTGCGTCCTCTTTGCATCCTCCCTGCACATATTTGTACACATTGACAAGAGCCTGAGGCTGCTTTTCTCCAGGCTAAAGAGTCCCAACTCTCTCAGCCTTTCCTTGTAGAAGAGATGTTCCAGTCCCTTAATCATCTTTGTGACCCTTTGCTAGACTGGCTTCAGTATGTCCATGTCTCTCTTGTACTGGGGAGCCCAGAACTGGACCCAGCACTCCTGGTGTGGCCTCACAAGTGCCATATAGAGGGGAAGGATCACCTCCCTCAACCTGCTGGCAATAGTCCTCCTAATGCAGCCCAGGATACCATTAGCCTTCTTTGCCCCAAGGGTACACTGCTGGCTCATGTTCAGCTTGTCCATCAGAATGCCCAGGTCCTTTTCTGCCAAGCTGCTTCCCAGCTGGTCAGTCCCTAGCATGTCCTGGTCCCCAGGCGCAGGCCTTCGCATTCCTCTTGTTGAACTTCACGAAGTTCCTGTCAGCCCATTTCTCCAGCCTGTGGAGGTCCCGCTGGATGGCAGCATGACCTTCTGGCATATCAGCCACTCCAGTTTGGTGACCGGCAAACTTGCTGAATGTGCACTCTGCTTCATCATCCAGATCATTAATGAAGATGTTGAATGGGATTGGACCCAGTATTGACTCCTGGGGTACACTGCTAGTTGATGGCTGCCAACCAGACTTCATGACTGATCACCACGCTCTGGACCCTGCTGTTTAGTCAGTTTTCAATCCACCTTACTTTCTGCTCATCCAACCTATACATCAACAGCTTCTCTGTGAGCATCTTATGGGAGATAGTGTCAACAGACTTACTGAAGTCCAGGTAGACAATATCCACTGCTCTCCCCTCATCTACCAGGCCAGTCATTTCATCATAGAAGTCTATCAAGCTGGTCAAGCCTGACTTCCCCTTGTTGAATCATGCTAACTACTCCTGGTGATGTTCTTGTCCTTAATGTGCCTGGAAAGGGTTCCCAGGCTCTGTCATCTTCCCAGGGATCAAAGTGAGGTTGACTGGCCTACCATTCCCTGGGTCACCTTTCTTGCCCTTCTTGATGATAAGATTGTCCTTTACTTTCCTCCAGTCTTTGAGCACTTCTCCCAGTCACCGTGATTGATCAAATATTATCAAGAGTCGCCTTGCGATGAGATCAGCCAGCCCCCTCAGCAATGATGGGTGTATCCCATCAGGTCCTATGGACTTACGTTTACTCAGTTTGCTTAAGTATTCCCTGTTACCAAAGGTACATCTTCCTTGCTCTAGACTTTATCCCTGGTCTTTGATTCCTTAGATGTCCAAAGGCCAGTCTTAATAGCAACAACTGAGGTGAAGGTGGCATTTAGTACATCAGCCTTTCCCATGTCCTTTATTACCAGAGCCCCTGTCTCATTCAGCAGTGGGGTCACGTTTTTCCTCTACTTCCTTTTACCACTTATGTACTTAAAGAAGCTTTTTTTGTTACCTTTCACATCCCTGACCAGATTCAATTCCAACTGGGCTTCAGCTTTCCTAACCAGGTCTCTGCATGCTTGGACAGTGTCTCTGTATTCCTCCCAGGTTACCTTTACCTGCTTCTAACTTCTACCTGCTTCCCCCTCCACCAAAAGGGGTTGCTTCCTCTCAGTTGCTGAGTTAACAACTCTCAAATTAGTCTGTACAGTAATTCAGAGGCACTTCCCAAGACCTCTGAATATCTAGGAAAATAGGTGCAGGAGTGCTGATTATTGTGAAAGAGTCAAGTAAACGGGTTTTTAGGCTTTCCACCCCAACAGAAGGGCATGCTCTGAAATTAAACACAGTCCAGCCACATCAATAGGGAGGAATTAAAGGTCAAAGAATCTACTTACAGACAGAATTTCACAAAAAGGTGAACCATTGAAGGGTGTCATTATATTTTGCAAAAGTGATTTTCATCTGATGCTTGAGTGTCTCAGCTTGTGAGTGGGGTAGCTAGCCTCTGCAACTTTCCTCAGTGCTAGCCTGCCTAGAGTGTTTTTAGGGCTTCAGCTTTCCTGCTCCTGCTGTTAAAAAGAACAACGATAGCACTTGTCCTAGGGAAAGCGTCCTCCTGTCCTCCAAGACTGAAAGATTTTTCCTCACTCTTCCAGTATGGATAGACATTGGATAAGATATGGTACTGCAGAACAGTGTAATTTCATGCTTTACTCCTTCATAAAGTTATAAATTAGCATTTAAATCTTATTTGATGTATTGTATATCTTAGTTAACGTGTTCCAAACCTGGAATTTCCTGCTGATTTCTCTTTTCTGACGTCCAGTAAAACACAGTGGTGTATCTGCAGACTGTATGTCATAAAAGATAGTTAATGTTCAAGCTTCCTTTATTATTCATGATGTACAGTCTTGTGCAAGCTTTGCACAAGGCTTACAAATAATGTATGAAAAGCACAAAAGCTTGCTCTAAGGGTGGACTTCCTGGCTGAATACAATGTCCTCCTCCTTCTTTGTGATACTGCTGGGATGTGTTCATGGAGAAGCCACATTTCTTCACCAGCTGACTGCTATCCCTCTTGCACCTAATACCCTCCTTAAGATCTACATCTTTCAGAGAGTGTTCAAAACAAAATAGGGTATTTAAGGATCCTTTCTTCACAAAGAATATTTTTTCTTCCCTAGGAGGAAAACATAGTCTTTCTGGGATTGCTTGTATTAACAGTCACAACTTTAGATTTATCTTACTGCTGTCTCATTAAGTCATGTCTTCATCTCACTTGCAAGCTCTGTAGAATGTGAAACACACGTGGGCCCCGGTTGCCCACACCACCAGTGGCCTGGCTTCGCTGAGGTCAGTACGCTGCTTCAACAGCGCTTTCTTGGGTTGCCTTGTTTCCTCCGTGCTTATATATGGACAGGGCTTTTGAAATCAGAGTACAGTCTGCAAATCAGTGTGAGCAAAATTTGTGGGATATTTCTGACCCAGATTAGCTAGATTTCTGGAGCCTGTACTTCCAAAATTAGTTGTGGGGAACAGGTAGCTATGCTGGGTTTCACACAAAAAGATGAGAGTTTGCTTTATGAGGTGGGCTTTGGTGCATAAGAAGTCAGGCTCCAAAAGAGGCTGGGCTAGCTGGGTGTCCTTCTTCACTGACTTCTGCTGCTGAAGCATATGTGGTTTTTGTGTCCAGGCTCCTGAGACACCGGCTGGGACAGATCAGCTCTTTCTCCAGAGGGGAATGGCTTTGGTCAAGGCTGGTTACTCCTGGAAAGGTCTCTGGTTTCTGGCTCGGATGGGTGCTGTGAGCCCAGCACAGAGCCCATGATGGGGCTTTGTCCCCCCTTTGCAGTCCCCAGGGCCTTGAGTCGCTTGATGCACTGCTGCTGCATCCTGGGTGATCTCAGTGAATATCATCCTGTAACATCCATGCTTGTTCTACGACATTTGTGTTATTTCAGGTCACTGGCAAGTGACCTAGGAAAAGTTTCATCGTAACAGGAGGCTCCTGAATTTTTTAAGCCACAGTTTAATCATAAAAGCCAGCTGCAGCTAAGCCAAGGTTTAAAAACAAAGCAGACCACTTCACAATGGGAGGATGTAAATGTGGCTGTTGTACCTATCAATTACCACCTTTGGTGTATTCTGACCTAGTATACACTTCTGCCCACATAGATTAGTTGCTGCCTCTTTCATAAAGAGATGTAATAGTGAAGACATTTACCTCCCTTTCCAGACTTGGGCTTCAAAGGTGTTAATTTTTTTTTACACAGTAAGCAAATTACTCACTTCACTGAATTGTTCTTGGCAATCACCTTTAAGAACAGTGGTAACATCAGGAGTGACATGCCATATGTGTCTGTGTCTGCCTGGTCTGTGGATGCACATTTAACAAAATCAGCACGGCAATGAACAGCAAGAAGAGCATCTCACTGTGAGAATTTCATCGCTGTGATGTAGCTTCACCTACTTACATGGTGAAGGGCAGCACTAACTCCTTGGAAACAGATGACCATTTCCTTTGGCTGTATGATCAGTCTTTCAGTGCACCTGTCAGTGGAATGAACGGGAAGTAATCTTGCCGAAGAAATTTCAACAGAGATGTGCTATGCCTGTAAATAAGAACATCTAGTACAGGTATGAGTGAGAAATATTACCATATCAATTTTAGAGCTTCACAATCCTCATTTGATGGTTTAATGTTGATCTTTTGTCTCCTTGACACAATTTTGCTACTTGCCTTCTCTGCAGGGAAAGTTGTGAGCAAATTATTGCCTTTCTCCTAGCAGCTACTCTTTTGAAGTATGTGAAGACTTGTGTCATATCCTTTCTGCTTCTTTTATTATCTAGGACAAACAATTTGGTTCTCTCCAAATAACTTTGTAGGTTGTGCTTTCTAGACCATTGATAATTCATATTGCTCTTCGGTGGACTTCTCCCATTGCTCAGTGGCTTTCCTGAAGTACCAAAACTGGACTTGGTTCTGCAGTTGGGTCTCACCAGTACTGAGTAAATCAAAGGAATGATGTATAATTGATAGTCCCTTTTTTTACATTCTGGGCTGATGTTCTTTTTTTTTCCTAAGGATAATGATTATTTTTTAACTTGTGCTCAGGCTATGATCAACTCTAGGACGTTGCATTTTCTGCAGGGCATCTGCTAACCAATGTCCCCTACTCTGTACCTGGGCAATTGCTTTCTTGTGTAGAATTTTTCACATGTTAAATTGCAATTGGCTTTGTATTTCTAAAAAGTATGTCCAATTTGAAAAGTTCATTTCTATTTTCCTCTTGTACTCCAGTGTGTTTCAGCTCTTCCCGTGCTGGAGTTGCTATCTCTATCCCATCACGTAGTCATCAATTTCACTCAACTGAAGTTTCCTGTGAGGGTCGAGAGTGTGGGGGGACCTTGCAAGTGTCCAGAAGACTATAAAAAGACTGAGTTTGTAGGGGAGAGGTCTGCTTAGCTTTCCACAAGTGAAGAAAGCAGATGCCAACACAGAAAGGTCAGCTTCAATGGGCCAAAGGTAATCACCTTCCTTTCCCATACTGTGAAAACCAGAATAACACATGTCCGTTCCTGTTCTCTGACTGAAACCACCAAGTGTCAGGCCCTGGGCCTTTGTCTTCTCCTAGATGAAGCTGAGCTACTTGCCAAATCCCAGAGCAGGAGCTGGGTGTCATTTCAAGCCACAAGCTTCACCAGTAATACCAAAAAGAGTTCAGCTTGGCTAAGGTTTCCCTTTGGAAACCTGTGGCAGCAAATGTTTAAAAGTAAAGTGACTCAGAGTCCTTTCCAATGGAAGAATACAGTGCTCTTCCAGGACTGCAAGACATATAGAGCCCTCATAGGAAGTTAGGTATATTTCCTTAACTGTAGCGTTCCCCACAACAGCTCAGGCACGCCTGTCCCATCTGCAAGGAGCAGGCTGCATTGCCACAGGGTGCTCCCCATCTCCTGTGCTGATCTTCCCTGTCTGTCAGTGTTTTCACAGATGTGTCCTTGGTGCCCTCTCAGCTTTTTGAACTTTTAGGTTTCCTTTGATACTGGAATTAGCCTTGGGTAGCGTACTCTGTCCTAGCCCAACTAGAGCCAACTATTGTTATCTTAACACCTTTGAAGCCATTTACCTGAGACCTAATTTCCTTGTTCTTCTTTTTCCTTCTTGTTCTTCTCCACCTTATCACAACCCCTGTGGACTCAGTTCTAGGCATTCATCCAGGCAATGGTGCAAGATCAGAGAAGAAAACACAACCTCAAGTACATTCAGAAAAAAATACTACAGAATTGCCAATCTGACACCCAGCATTTGTCACTCCTGTGACTACCAAGAGTTTATAAAGCATGAAGAGTTTGAAGCTTTGGGAATTTGGTGAGCAGAAGACTGTAGCTGAACCTGAGAAAGTAAAGGTCACTGAAGAACTTAGAAAGAAAGGGGAAGTTAAGACAAAAAACATTGTTGTCTTCTGCACTTAGCCTCCAAAAATACCTCTTGATCCTTCTCCGGGGCCCCAGCAGGAGTTGCTGGGTCTGCACCCGCACCTCCCAGAGAAGCTCATGGCACTCCCACAAACGTAGTCTGTTCCAGAGTGAAATCTCGTGAGCTGGAACTCTCCAGCCTGCAGTTCAGTGGCTGCTGTCTACTACTAATCCCTGGAGATTAACATGCAAGAAACTGCAGTCTGGTATTCACTCTTTCTACCAAAGGTTGCATATGTACTGCTGTGAAACCTAAGTACAGAGCATCATAGGTTGCAAAGCATAGGTTATACATTCTTCTGCATCCATATTTTGTTACTGAAAAAAACTAATTTCAAAATCGCTCTCTTCACTGTGACATTAAATATTTTGGTGGAGAACTGCTGTTCTTAGTGTAGTTCATCAATTTTGTAGAAGGCCAAGTCAGGAGGGGTGTCTACATCTGCATCATGACCTTCTGCAGATCACAACCCATAAAGATCATACTGTTTCCCTACAAGGAGCTCAGAGGCATGACCTGATACTTCAGTCGTTCAAAAATAAAACGGTATGTGCCAAGCTGAGAGCCAGAGAGACCAGGTGGTACCAGTGCCCAAAGGCATCTACAATTGCAGGTGTTCCCTGTGTCCAGAGATCCCGCAGGCAATATGTGCCATGCTGTAGAGATTAATTGTGCCAATCTGATCTAGAGAAAAGTGTGACACCAGAGTCATCGACAGCAATTTTTAAGTAAGGATGGGGTTTGTGCATCACCTCAGAGAGCTTGTCTGCACAAGGATTTTCCCTGATAGTCAGAGCACACTTGCTGTCACCTTGACAGTAGAATTGCTGTGTGTGAGGTGGGCTGTAGAAATGCATGGTACCCAGCAGGACACGAGTGGGGAGATCACAGCCAATTGCAGTCAGACAGTTCTAGAGAAGGCTGCTTCTCTGTCAGAAGTCTGTAATTTCTCAAAAGAATTTTGCACTGCATTGATTTCAAAAGAAAAAATAGAAATTATTCACCATCAATTTGTTTTTTCCTTTCAAAATTAGGGGTTTTTTTACAGTTTTTAAAAGGTTGTGTATTTGTTAGACAAAATAAAAATAGAATGTTTTGTTAAAAACAAAACAAAATTACTGATAACCTTAGGTTTTTTAAAATTAAATTATTGGGAAATTTTGATTGCTTGGTGTTTGTTCTACCTCAGGTCAGACTTGTATTCTGATTTTGTGGCAATCTTTGTGAAATGGAAAATCCATTTGCTATCCATACTTGAACTGACCAGCTGACCAGGCTTTGTTCCTGATTTGTCTATAAAACTTAACCTGACGGGTTTCTGTACTTTTTCAAATATTGCATGAATTTTGTTCCTGAAAGGTAGAACTTTGATGTGACCCTACTGTTTGTTCCTGGTATGTTTTATACTTGCAAAGCTAACAAAACCATCTATTTGGGAATTCTTTAGTGTCATTTAAAAATTACTTCCAGGCAAAAGAAGAAACATAATGTCATCGTCTAATGTATTGATTTCATTTGGCTAATAGTGTGAGTGAATCAGAAGTCATGATGTAATTTGGTTAAAATGTTTAGTGAAGTGCCAGAAGCTAAGGAAGCAGGGAGGTGGGGCTTTCAATGTGACTATGCTGTCTTTGGCAATGGTTGTGTTGTGGAGATTGGCACTTCCCACTATGGAAGTAATACATGCAAGCCAGATTTTTGAAATAAAATGACTGTATCTTTGGCTCAAGACCTGTTATTCCTTTTCCCAGAGCTGATAAAGCTGTGCTTGGTGAGCTAACTAAAGTTTAGAAGTGAATCTTCAAGAAGGTTAGATCTTCCAAAAATTTTATCAAAGCGGTGAGATGACCTCGAGTTTCCTTGTCAAGATAAGGGGTAATTTTGTCAAGAGACATGGTAATGTGATCATGCAGTGTGCCCTGAGAGTAGAACTCAGTGCTCAAGAGTCTTCCCATTTTTTCTTTGTAGCTCTTCTTTTCCCTTTGAATCTATTTTAGGAGCCTCAGCACACAGTTCCCACCCCGTGACAGCAAAGGAGTCTTTATGTGGTGTAGGCTAGAACAGACTGCAGTGTAGGAGGATGGTGGATTACTGTAGCCTCATATTACAAGCAAATTTAGCAAGTGCTTTAAAAAGCCAACATAAGAAATAACACCAATAAGACCATGAACAAAAAAAAAGTCTAGAAATATACATCTGAGGCTTATTTTATTCAAAGAGCATATCTAAGTGGAGAGAAAAGGACTGGAGATGGAGCACACAATTACAACAGTAGGAAAGAAGGTCAATCCAAATGAGTGATTTCCTGGCTGACTCACAGTCTATTACATTAATAGGGTATTGATTAATCTTTAACTAAATCCTGTGTTGCCTTTGTTTTTATTTTAAACTATTTTTAAAGTTTAATGAGATAGGTTAGCTAAATAAACATGTAGTTAATAGACAGCCGGGTGAAAAAAGGATTCAGACATTATTTATGGCTGTAGGGAATATCAGAGTTCTAGGAAGGGCCTAATGGTGTCAGAGGGATGTAATCCTTTCTTCTCCATGATGTGATTCAGCCAATTGTTAATGCAGGTTAAGTAACTTCCCCAGTGACCCATAACTCCCCAGTAACTGCTGGTTTGTCTGTGAATGACCAACCTCTATGGAAAGAGTAAGAAAAACAAAACCAGCCTTTGTCATTCAGTAGATGGTGTTCTTCCCTTCTCCTGAAGTCATGGCTCATGCTGCTGATGCCCTAGCTGCCATACTTCAGAAGTGACTTAAGTCTACAGTTCTTCTACCTCTTGTACTGCCATTGTTTGCTATGTATTTTGCCAAGATTTGAATGTTAACCCCTGTGCCCAGGCGAAGTCAGATTTTATCTTCGTTATTTCATTTATCTAAAATGTCCCACATTCTCACCTGACAAGAACTAGTTAACAATATATGAGGCTTGGCTTGACCAACATTTTGCTGTCAGCCCCCGGGAAAGCAACAGTGTATACATTGTACATGGACTTGATCTCTCCCCAGAAGTGGATCTGCTGGTTTTCTATTGGGGTGCAGCACTTTCTGAAATGTCTCTCCCAGTCAGGCACCAGTACAGACTTTTCTCAGCTATCTGGCTTTACAGGACCTACATCTACATTGGTGGTCTCTAAAGGGTCTAAAGGGTGAGTGCCCATGTCCTGGCACCCACCTTGACTAACTTTATTCTGGACCTATGCTGGAGCAAGAACTGGGCATGCTTCAGCCTCCATCTCACATTCTGCATCTTGGTTCCCATGAGAAGAAAACCTGGCAACAGCTGTTCCTGCCGACTCCTTGATTTGGATTTTGGAGAAATGCTGAAGGCATGCAAAGCACACTTCTCCTGCTCAGCCTGGAGACAACCTGAAGGATGAGATTTAAAGAGTCAGAAAAGTTGCAACCAAAACCCCAAGCTAGAAGAGCAAACTCAAGATCAGGATGTGGCTGGAACTGCTGCTAACAGTGCTTCACATGTAATATCTGATGGACAGGGTCGATTCCTAGAAGGCTTTGTTGAAAAGACAAAGAGATATTTATTACTTGTGGAAGGAATTGTTGTTTGTTATGTTGTAAACTTACATAATTTTGGAACACACTTCTGGGCACATGAAGGAGAAGATGACTGGGAACAGCCAGCATGGATTTACCAATGGTAAATCATGCCTAAGCAACCTGATTGCCTTGCAAATGAGGTGAGAGCAGTGAATATCATTTACATTGACTTCAGCAAGACTTTCAACTCTATCATCTCCCACAATGGCCTTGCACCCAAGTTAACATAAATGTCTGGATAGATGGACAACTAACTGGGTAAAAAAGTAGTTGGATGATTGGGTTCAAATGGTATGAGGTAACAGGTTATATTTTACCTGGAGGCAGGTTACAAGTGGAGAATTGGCAGAGGTCTATCCTGGGACCTGTTCTGTTTATCCACTTTATCGCCTGGAAGAGGTGATTGAGCACATTCTCATCAAATCTGCAGATGAACTCAGATAGGGGGCACCATCAATACCCCCAAGGAGAGTGCTGCCACTCAGAGACACCTCGACAGGCAGGAGGAATGTGCTGACTGGAACCTTATGAAATTCATCAAGGACAAATGCAAAGTCTTGAACCTGGAAAGGAAGAGCCCTTGGCAATGGTGTAGGCTAGGGACAGACTGGCTGGGGAGCAGCTCTGTGAGGAAGACCCTGGGGTCTTTGTGGCAGTGAACTTAGCACAAGCCAGCAGTGTGCCCTGGCAGCAAAGGAGGTTGAGAAGAAGAGATGAGGTCTCTCTACTCAGAACTCACTGAACCACCTCTAGATACAGTGTCCAATTCTGAACCTGTGATGACAAGAAAGACATCAATAAACTGGCCTGAGTTCAGTGGAGGGACTCCAAGGTGGTTGGGTTTGCAGCACTTGTGGTCTGTGGGGAGGGTTAGCGCTGGGGCTGGTTGAGCCTGATGAAGAGATGGCTTTTGAGGGGGACCTGACAGCATCTGTCCCAGAACGTATGGGGTGGTGGGTGAGAGGAGGGATCCAGGCTGTTCCCAGGGATGCATGGCAAGAACTTGAGAGAAAATGGGCATATGGTGAAAGCATCTTTCACCATGAGGACAGTCATTCAGGGGTGCAGGTTGCTCAGAGAGCCTGGAAGATGGAGCAGAAATCCCCTGTGGTCCCTTCCAGCCCAAATTGTCCTGTGACCCTATGTTACCATAATTCCCTGTTACATTACAATTTGCTTTAAAAGCAGAAGCAATCTTGAAAGATTAATGTGGCTATTAATGATCTAAGGTGGGATTTTATTTCAGTCTGCTTTAAAGAGGCAGAGAAATGTGTACATGGGTGGCCTGCTCATTTGCTCTCTGCTGGGGAAGGAAGAGCTTGGGGACTTTCATTTGGGCTGGGAACAGGCCCTGCCAAGGGGAGGGTGAGCCTGAGGGACCTCCCTCATTCACAGGGAGTTCATATGAAGCCCTGGCTTCATTTACTTTGTTGTATTACTCAGAGAGACAAGGATCCACTAGAGAATTCATTATGAAGACAAAAGAGTGGGACATCAGGAGAAGGAGAAAGATCAGTCTAGGCTGATGTCAACTTCAGCAGTAGACCTTGGGTTTTCCTTTGAGAAGCCATTACATAGCATGCAACTGGAAGAAGAGCCCATCATAGAAATTTAAAATACCTGTAAGTATATCAAATGCTAATAGGACACTTCATCTGTGAGTAAATGCTGCTGATTGTTCATTTTCCATAAAAAATGGCTGCCCCTTGTAAAAAGGAAAGCAGTATGCACATTCAAATTACAAGCAAAGTTTCTAAAGTATGGAGAATCACATCTGATAAAAGAAACCATATCTCTCAGTTTATTATAGACTAATATAGTCTCTGTTTCATCAGACTAAAGGATACTGCTCCATTACACATGACGATGTCACACCATAAAGAGATGGATGGTTTAATAAGTACTAGCTGCATATTTTAGCAGTATTGCTAGCAAATTAAAGTGGTGCTCATGCTTGTAAAAATGCAAAATATATTAGGCTAGCTTGATTTAAACTTACTAAGAAAAAGAGACTCTGTTTACTTTCCCACTGGATTCCCCATCTTGCTGCTGATTTCTACCACAGAGTTTCTACTCCCACCTGGACCTGCAGAAACATACGCTTGTCTTCTGTCACAATCTGTCTGGGGTTTGCATAACAACCCAAGTGTGGGCTCCTCCAGTCTGCACTGCAGGAACCCAGAAAGTCTATGACAACAATTTTGGAGTAATTGTGTTGCAAAAATAATAATAGAATGAGATATTTGAAGTCTTTTGTTTTTGATATACTGCACAACAATGCTACAATAGATAAAAATCACACTAGAGGTGGGATGCCTCTATCACCACTACAGGTGAGACAATAGATGCTGGAACTATCCCATCTCAGTCTCTAAAGACATATTTACAGACTTACACACCCTGCAGCACCAACTAGCCTACAGATAGTGGACTCACCTTTATTGCAGAAGAGCACACTCTTAGTGAAAAGGACACCACGCAAGAAGAGACGTGGACCTAGTTTATACAGGAACTAAACCAGAAGCTCCCATGGATGCTGAAGTTCAGATTCTCAAGCTGGTGCAGTCTGCATTTCATCCCGTAAGCCAGCAAGGATTCAGATACTGCTTGGAGCAGCAAACACATCTTTTTCCAAGCTGATTTGCTCATCCCTATTCAGAGGTGAACGTTGGATACAGTTCTTAGTCTAGCAAAAATAGTAAAAATAGTCATCACAATCAATATTCATTATGAGCTATTTCATACTCAAAACAAAATGCAGAGTTGATTTTCAAAGGATTCCTTAAATTAATCACTTTGTATTTTGATTTTCTCTTTGTATTGTATTTGACATGTGCTGTACCATTCTTTACTAGTTGCATTTAACTGAACAGGATTTTTAAGAGCTCTGACTAGTCTTTATAGTATGGGAAAAAATTCTTCTGTGAACAAGGGGAAAGCAGGCAGTGCTAATTATCTCCAGCATGGAAGAACTCTGTGTCAAAGAAATTCAAGCTTTGAAATATATTTTCCTGTCAAAGCTTGGCTCATTAATATGCTTATCGATCATGTACATATTCAAAGTATGTGTCATATAATACAAATCTGAATGCGTCAGTGCCATGTGGATGAAATAGACAATCTTTTTTTTTTTTTT
>VYXH01010762.1:110948-192741 GCA_013397275.1 Burhinus bistriatus
TCCTTCCTTCCTTCCTTCCTGGATACTTTCTGAGTCATCCAGCCAGCCCTAACCTTGGCTTTTCTCTTTCCAGGTAGATCAAAGGATCCTAAATGCCTGACTCTGGTTTAACTGGGACATAGCAGAGATTTAGTTTTCCTACTCCACTCTAAATAACACTCAGATATCTTAATGCAAACAGCTCACTGCATTTGGAGTGCATATTTTTGTATTATCTGTAGTGTTCACAAAAAACTTTTCAGTCAATACATCCATTTTTGCTCTTCAGCTGACAAAAGAAATAAGTAAAATAAAGTAGTAATTCTTTTCTGTTCTTATTTCTTTTTTCTATTCTTTTTCTTAGTGCTAATTCTCTTTTGTAATAATTCAGTAAAATTTCTCCAGTGCAATTCACAGTCTCCCTTTGGCATATAAAAAAAAATGCTGTGTTTGGATATTTAAAGCATAACCGCAGTTCCCATTGACATATATATATGTAGAGTGTCAATCCCCTCTTCCTGACTGGGTTAGGTCCCACAGGTAACAACTCCCTCTGGCTGTGATGTCTGAAAGAAACCCCGCCTTTTTACCATCCTGGAAAAAAAATTGTTCTTTACTGGTTGTCCCACTATACCAGCTGATTTCTTTCTGCGAGTTCCACAAAAACAGCTAAGGGAAGTGATCAAACCTGACAGATACTGTTTTGTTTGGAGATCTTCTCATTCCCAGCAGCTGGACAACTGTAAAATGAGATTTGTGAGCAGATAGCAATACTATCCAGTACAGCCTGAAAGGTTTACTATTGACTTTTATAGGATTTTGTAACATGTATGTCTCAGTCAGACAGAATGAGGTACAGCCCTAAGAGCTGCTCTGTGTACATTTGCAGCTGTGTCTAAATATACTAAAAAGTACAAATCTGATCAAATGCATTCCCATGATCCCCTTCTTTCTCCCCTATCTTTTCCCTTAAGACTCTTTTTCTGTGATTCACACTGGTAAAGTAGCATCAGGGGTACAAAATAGTTGTTATTAATTTGTAGAATATACAAAGCAAATGTCAGTTTTGCAGCTGCAGTTTAATTCTTGCTTTTCTTCCTCTAATGTGTGAAAGGTATCTTTTACGTATTTGTCAATCCTTAATAATAAAAAAGCAAAACTGGACAAAATAGGTGTTGATTTCCCTGTCCGCACGTGACCCTTTGGCAATGTTTTCCTCATTGGCACAGAAGTGCTGGGGCTGGAGAAAATGTTTAAGGAGGACTCACAGACCATGCAAGCCATTCAATTTGATGAAGGAGCCCCACACAGTACCTGTGCTCCCTTTCTACTTTTATCAGTACACTCACCCGCCTGGAGTATAGGAGAAACAGGAAAAGCTGTACCGCAGCAGCGTGACCCAGACACGCTGCCCAGCCTTAGGCTCTGTATTGCAACAGATCCTTGAGTGCTGCAGCCCTGGCCAGCACCCTGGTTTCCAGGAAAAAGGAGGAAGGAAATGAGAGGGGAAGTCAGCCAGGGATGCTGGAGCACTAGGATTCTGCAGCAGACCTGTACCTCGGGCAACTCCTCTTGTCTCTGCGTCCTTTCCACTATCCCTCAACTGCATCCCTGTGGGACATGAGGGGTGTGGGACCCAGCCTGGGAGCATTAAAATGAGACATCTCAGATATTGATGGATCAAAACATCGGAGGGGAACAGTAGAGGCAGGGAGACTGACTGTGTTCAATGTTTGAAAGCCAGGAAAACAAAGAAGTGTTCAGGCAGTTTGATGGAAGAGCCAGAGATGACTATAAGAGCAGTATGCTATAGTCAGGAAACTGGTAAAAGAAACAGGACCCTGGTAGCCGTCTCTGCCTTTGAGGTTTGGGGGAACTAGAGAAATTGGAATGGAAGAGATGAAAAAAAGAAAAGGAACAGAGCAAGCATGGTGAAGAAGGGAAGCAAAGAAAGGTAAATCTTAGCAGAATTATTGGGAAAACATCGAAAAACTTGGGCACAGCTAGTCTCTACATGATCTACCAAGCAATAGGGTCATAAATACGCTTTCTGTACTGGTTAAGACAACACCAAGCCTGGTAATTTTGTCAGCAATGAAGATTCACAACTCCAGAAAAAATTTTTACCTTTTGCTAACTGTTGTTTATTTAATTGTGTTAAGATCTCCCTTGACAAAAGCAGTTACTTCATTGTCTGTGAGCCAACTAAGGTTAATGGTCCCTTTACAGCCCAAGGTAGAGGAGAGGGTTTTGAAAGAAACAAAGGGCACAGGAGGGCCATGTCCAAGCTAGGACATGGGCTAATGGGCAGGTGTGGAGAGAAAGAAGATTCAGCTAATTGTCATATTTCAGGCCCTTTTCCCCTTCTTCTCCGGGCTTTTGTGCTCACTGTGCCTTTATTGCCCATGGTGATGAGGGTGTCTGGGGTGAGGACTGGATCTAAATTCTTCAGCTGCAGCAACAAATTCTGTTCCCTACTAACCTGATTCATGCTTGAACCAGTAACTCGGAGCTGGGAGGCTGCATAGCTCATAAAAAATTCCCTGAGTGAGTTTCCTGACCCAGTTCCAAAACGACAGAGAAAGCTTTTTAAGTTGGTTTTTGGACCTCATGTCATAAAAGATTCAGGCAACATATGGATTATTTATTCACATAAGGGATTTAAAATTGCTGCTTTATTACAAAAAAAGCATCTGATTTCCAGTACTGTCTTTGTTTTACAGCTATTCAGGCAGCTACTAAAGGAGCGGATGGAGGGGGAAAGGAGGAAACTGGGACAAGGTCTTGGGCATGACTACAAGGACCTAACAAATCTAGTTTTAGTGCCAAATTGTTTTAATGAAAGAGCTGATTTTAATTCCTACTTGCCTGTGAAGGGCAAAAGGGCACATTTATTATCTCAGCTATTTTATTTGTTTCTTTCTATATAAAGGACTTACCCCTTTCTCCATGTATTTTGGATTAAACAGAAAAAATAATTGCTCCTATACTTGCTTGTGCAGCGTGTTCTTCATTTCAGAGTAAGACCCACTACAGATGTCACCAGGGACAGGTCCACTGAAGACACACCAGCTGTCCTGATTTGTACCAGCTTCAGCTCTACTCCATGCTCTGTTCATGAAAATGAATACAGGCTTGAAGCTTCACCAAAGCTACTGTTCTTGGCTTCAGGCTCTAGTTGGAAGTCCCCTCCTATTGCAGATGTGATGCACGTCTGAATCCTTTTGAGGAAAACGAGGGTAAAAATAGAAAAGTAATGTTGTCGTTGCAGACAAATCTCAAGCAGGCAAGAGCCTCTCTCCATGACCTTCAGGTAGAGAATGGGTTTTTTTCGCTTTTGGGCCTATCTGTGGGTTATTAATCTTTATCTTAAACACACCATTCTGGTCAGGGCCTTTGTGCAAGGAAAGAAATGAACCCATGTGTCTCGCTCCCCTGGCAGGGCTTCCCCTCATTCTTCCCCCCAAATCCAACCCATTGGGCCTGTGCACAATGATGCCCCCTGGTGTGCAGGATGGAGAGGGTCGAGCTCACGAGCAGTGTGGTGGGGAGTGGACAGCGATGGCTGGCACTTCTGAGGGACCCCTCTGACCACAGGCTGAAAAGGCATTTACAGGTTCACACAGAGAAATATGCGGGGCATTAAGAGTTCTCCCAGGAGGGCTGGTATCATAACCTCATCGACATTAACCTCCGCAAATCTGGAGTCGAAGCACTCCTGGCTTCTCCCCTGGATGGAGGAGTGCTAAACAGCCAAAGAGCCTCATGACAGACAGGAATGTCAGTTCCTCCCTGCCGTCTGCAGGCAGGTCCCACTTTGCAGGTTCCCCAAGGCAGGGACCCCAAAAGCAGCACTGCTACCATGGGGCCCCCAGTCACACTCCCTGCACCCTCGCAGCCTCCCCACACATTCTCCCCCTGCTCTCCTGGCATCAGACCTGAGATTGCCCGCCCCCTCCTTTCCTTTTGGCTAAGACTCATCTGACCTTGGAGGACAAAACCTTCAGTCTCTAAAATTTTCAGCCCAGGAAAAGCAAAGGAGCTGTGCAGTGGACCAGAACCCAGCAGCTTCCCAGCCGGAAAAAGGCTGATGTTTCACACACTCATCTTGTAGTTCAAAGATTCCCAAAACAGTCCAGCTGAGGTCATGTTGTAACTTAGATAAACATCTAGTGCTGTACCTGTGGAAAAAAACAAGTAATCAGCTGTATCTTGCCAATCTTCTCAAACAAGACAAATAAAATAGTCCATGTAATTATAAGCCTGATAGCCTGAAACTTAATCCAGGTAAAATGCTCTGTAGTTGATCTGAGAGTCAACTAAAAAAAAATTAAAAGAAAGTGGTATATTTAATGCTGAACAAAGTGCAATTATGAAAACCTAGCTTGTTATCTGTTGATAATATTATGAGATTGATTGCAAAAGCTAACTGTGGCTGTTGTAATAGACCCTGCAGGGAGTGTGGTGTGGTACAGCATGGCATTTTTATTAAGAGGCAAAGTGAATTAAAAACTGACTGATAGGTCTCAAAAGGTAATGGGGACTTTGGTTTCAATGGTTGTATTTCTACTGGTTCCCACAGAGATCAATTTTTAGCATTATGCCATTTAAAACTGTTCGTTAACAACCTATATGCAGTAGTCTGCAAATGTTAAAAAAAAAAGGGGGCACTAATCAATGATGAAGAAAACAGGTCTCTGATACAGAGCAATAATGTATCTGTCAGTAAATGAGATGCAAGGAAACAATATATATTTGAGTGTGGCCCATAATGAAAGTATGACTCTACAAAGACTGCAAGTTAAGTCCTTGGGAGGACTCTAGTGGAGGCTGGAGGTCCTGGTGCATCATCTGCTGAACATGAGCTTCTGAGTGATGATGGCAAAACCACCTGATGCTGTGTTTGCTCTATCCTGATTATAAAAGCACAAAGCAAAAGGAACAGAGAGGTTTGTGTCATACTCACAGGGAGGCTGCTGCTGAAATGTTTGTCCTATCTGATGTCTACAAATTCAAGGAAGGTGCTGATGGAATTGGAGAAGATTCAGGAAGGAGCCACAGAAATTACCGAGGGACTGGAAAATATGTCTCTTGAGAAGGAAATGAAGGGGTTTAACTTATTTAGTTTATTCAAAAGTATGTCAGCCGGGGAGCTGTTCACTTTTTAAACATGAGGAACAGAGATATGATAGTCTTCAAGCTAACAAACTAATTCAAAAGCTGGAAAATCGAGCTGGCCAAATATAGGGTATTTTTCACATGGTTTCCTAGGAATAGCAAAGTCTATGCAATTGACCTGTCCATTCATCTTTCTGCTTCAGCCCTTGTTTTCCCTCCTCCTCTCCTGCCCAGCCAAGTTTAAAGTATCTTCAGCATGTTTGCCCAGTTACAACCAAAGTTACTGGGGTGAGGTTGTGGGAAAATATAAATCTCAAAGATATGAAAAATCCGTAAGTGTCCTGACAACAAGCAACTGGGCAGAGTGCTGTGTGGACTCACGCTGTTATGTAGAGGAGGGCAGCTGTGGTTACGCTTCATGCTGTCTAGCACAGATGCCAGCTGGCTGGTCAGTGCACACACACACACACGCTGCCCAGTTAGCCAGTTCGTGCCCCATTTGCCTTATACTAGATTTTTCTAAAAGCCTGACCAAGAGTGTAACAAAGACTGAATCAGAGAAGTCCTGTGGTTTGTATATTATAGAAGATCAAGGTAGACATCTGTGGTAGCCTTTCTGGTCTTACTGTCTCTGAATCCATGACCAAGCCAGTGAAGAAAGCAAAAGGAAAAAAAAAAAAAAAGTTAAACAGTCAGCTTGTCCAAGGGAAACAGCCATATCAGAGAACAAAGAGCAGTTTGAAAGTCCCATTCCAGTTTAACAGGTGCCACTAGGTCTGACTTTGTCCTGCTCTCCACAGGGATGGCTCAGAGCTCTGTGAGAGGGGCTACCAGGGAAGTCAGAGAGGTAGCCACCACATTGTCTCATCTGTAGCAGACTTCAGCTGTCCAAGGTGGACACGGGGGCTGCCCTGGCTGCTGTCCTGGCCTTCTGCTCCACAGACAGCACAGACAGCTCAACAGGACATCCTTCCCCTCACTGGTGTCTTGGTTGTATGACCCAGCGCAGTCATGGGCTCTGCCAGTAGCTCCAATTTACGTGTAATTCCCTGGGCTGGAAACTACACCATCCCCTGCTATTTGAGCAATGGCTTGTGGGTGGGCACCTGAGCCATTAACCATTGCACCTCTGGCTGAGACTGCATGGCCAGCACAAAGATGGTTTGACCCAGCCCATGCAGCCCTTGCCCTGCTACCCCTCCCTCTGTGCCGGGGCACGCACTCACCCCTCTGCACGGCTGCCCACTGCTCATGCTGAGGATGCTTAGGGAGGACTTCCAGCTTGCTTATTCTTCAGCTGGACCTGGGTCACCATGCAGCCGCAGAAGCGACACTGCCAGTACTAAAGGATAGGTAACACAAGGGCAGGAGCAAGCGGTTGGGGGGTGCAGGAGGTAAAGGAGGCTTGAGTCAGACATGAAACACTCCCACAGCAACACTGTCAGCCAAATCCACAAGCAAATGCAATTCGTAGCCCACATATCATGAGCCCAGGCTGAACTCAGGTGCTTCAGTGATACTGGTCTTCAAGCTGCCACGTTTAACGCTAACGCAGGTATAACTACAGAAACTGCAGTCACACCTTTCAGTGTCATATGGGCATGTCCCGTGAGAGTCACATACGCTGTAAGCAAGCTTTTCTCCCTAGTGCATTTCATTTTATCCTATTTCACTTGCAAAGCAGTCTCCACGGGAGGAAGGAAGCGTCCCGGGCACTGGGGCTGTGGGGTGAGCTGCCAAGGAGTAGACCCCCACCGGTGCTCCCCAGCTGGGCGCCTGTAGCCTTCGAGAGAGGCAAAGTGTCAGTTTGCACAACCTCCCTCATCAGGGAACAGCATCCTGCACTTGCTTAGAACATGCTGAGAGGTAATTTAAGACTGTGACTGACAGATTTATTCCTATTTCCTTTTCAGATAAGCGCTTGGTAAACAGAGGTCACGGTACTGGTGCTGTTGTAAGTGCAGTGGCAGACTGGCTCTATTTGAGTACACATGTGTGACTTTGGTGTTTAGGCTGATTACAGCCACCCAAAAAAGTGGCTTTGAAGCAGTATATTACCTCACATATCTTCAGTACTAGAAATGGGGTAGCTATTGGTTTGAGCGGGCCTGTTCCACCTTTAATCTCCCAGCTTGAGCCACACAGGGAATTCGAAGGTATCACCTGATGCCAGGGGGCTCTACTCTAGACCATGATGGAAAAAACTGGATAATGCAGGTATTGTTGTTTCTGAATTCAAGGCGGCACCTGCACTCCGGCACTTTGTGAGCCAGCACTACATGGATCCATGAGGAAAAGCAGTGTACACCCTGGCTGGCCAGTCACCTCCCCAGAAGACACAGTCCTGGGTAGGCTGGTGCAGGACTACCCCAATGAAGCAAACTATCAGCTCAGGCTCAGGTTAAGACATGAGTTGTCCAATTTTGTACAGTGTAGCCCCACTGCTAATAAGGCAGTCCTTATTGCCAGCTCTGGGGTGAAAAACCAGCTGAGCTCTTGAGAATGGCAGGGTCATTTTGGGTGACTTATTTGCTTGAATATTTGAGTGGGTGGGTATAATTAATTTTTCTATAAATGTACACAAATGAATAGGAACTAGGAACCTTGCAAAAAGTTGTCCATTACATTTGAAACACAGGAAACTCCTCACAGGGACCTGGTGGGCCTAATGGTGTCTCCAGGTCTCTGGCCCCACCAGTGCAGATATCTGTAGGCTACAGGGACCACCTTCGGGATGAACCCTGGGTGCAGCCCAAATTCTCACTTTTGGCATCACAGTGCAACTCCTTAGCTGCTCTGCTATTTCAGTAACACCCCAGCCCCCAAATACTTTGCAACGGCTTTGAGCCACAGTGTAGCCAGGGCTTGTTTTGAAAGCTCACCAGCCAGCCTGCTATGTGGGCCCCAGCAGATGCCTTGCAGAAGACTTGTGGGTAGCTCTCCTGCCACTGTTTGCTTCTCTTTTGCTACCCCTCTGCAGACACCAAAAGGAAGGGGCTGTTGAGTCTTCCTGAAGAAACAGCAGCTCGAAAGGCCTCATGCCAGCCTAAAAGACGTAAGATAAGAAGAAGAGTCCAGTTTTTGTGCACAGGGAAGAGGATGTTTATGGGGCTTGTTCCAGGAAAGAAAAGAAAAAGCTCTGGGGGATGGTGCAGGAGAGATCTCTAAACACTGGAAAAGGTTTTAATAGCAGTATATCTGCCTGAATCAACACAGTCAACCAATAGTGTTACAGAGTTAAATATCACACTGACTTCCTTCATATCTTTCCTCCCTATGGTCCTGACCTTTACTCTTCCATCTCTGCTACCTGCCTTCTGTGTTTCCTGTTTTCTTTATCTTTCTGAGCCTCTTCTGCCTTCCCTGCTCGATGCCCACATGTTCTCCAGCAGTAAATACCAGCTGCTTTTTGGCAGTCAGTGATCAATGGGGAAAAAAAAAAGCTGAAGCCAAATTTTCTGTGGTTGTTAAAAGGCACTAAACCTGACCTGGAGACTCACCAGTTTGAAACTCCAGGGCC
Source organism: Burhinus bistriatus (assembly GCA_013397275.1). Lineage (NCBI taxonomy): Eukaryota > Metazoa > Chordata > Aves > Charadriiformes > Burhinidae > Burhinus > Burhinus bistriatus. The sequence continues at coordinate 119,566 of VYXH01010762.1, forward strand.
CTCTTGTCGAAGCTGTCAGCCAAGGAAAACTTGTGCGTGGAGGGGGAAAGGCTGGTGGTCTGCACATCACTCACAGCCAGGTTCCCTGTGAATTGAACAGAGCAGAAGGCAGCACCGAAGTTTTGCTCTGCCTTTCTCTGGGAGCCAGAAAGAAGTGAAAACTTTCTTTGAAAGCAGTCATCTTTCCCCGCAGAGACCCCAAAGGACACATCTGTTTCTGCCTCAGGAGGTGTGTTAGTGAGAGATGGGACCGGAGCTCCCAGGTCTTTGCCCAAGTTTACATCTAATTAACAACGTAGCCTTGTGAAATTTCCTTAGCTCAAGCAATGCAATGTCTGTAATGGGCTTCAGAAGGGCTTTGGGGAGGAGGCTTTGATGGGGATTAAGCTGCGGAGCATAAAGGAGCGGCTTTTCACTTTGACAGCATGGACAACCTTAGTAGGTATTCCACTCAACAAGTCCTGTCAGTGTTTAAGGATTCAGAGACTCAGCTGGGATTTATTATTTAGTTGAAAGCAGAGACAAAATTAGCAGGGATAAAACAGAATTTACAACAGCTATGTGTAAACCTCTATCAAACACATTTTTTGCTCAGAGCTTAACCTGCAAATGTGCCATGTAGTCCTCCTTTTCATTGCAGAACAAGTGTGTGGCGTCTTTATAGTGGTGAGATCTAGCATAAGAATAAAGTCTTTTTTGCGTTCATCTTCAATCACACTGATGTAAACATGCAGAGGAGTCTGTAACTGTGCTTTGAGTGAAGAGCTAAGAAAACTGCCATGCAGGTATTTTTTTCTAGACTCCCCGGAGCTGTCAGTCAATCACAGACAAATATGCATAGAAAGTCCCAGATAACCTTGTTGGAATTTCATTACAGGCACTGTGTAAAAATTGTGCAGAAATGCAGAAGTTCAGATGGTATATAGAAATCACAATACAATACTTTAAATGTTTAGAAACTATTGGTAAATGCAAAGGAGGTCCCCAGCCAGCCTTCGCTAGTATAAAAGATGGTTAAGTTTTCTCCTGCTATTACTACAATGTTTTGCTTTTCCACCTTCACTTCCTCTAACTGTTTCAGTGTTAAACATAACACCAGTGTAAGCAAAACTAGTCTTCCCTTGCCATCCAAAGGGCTCGCAGTGAGTGTGGTCAATGAGACCTGCCATATATCGGTCCATGAGAGTGCTGGTGCCTGTGGGGTCCCCAGCCCTTGTGGGTGCTGCTCGCCTGCTCCTGCTGACCTGTGGTGCCACAGCTCCTCCCAGGCAGCTCTGCCCCCTCCCCTGGTGGAGACAGGTGTGCAAAAACATGTCGTGACAAAAAATGGGATGTCATTGACTCAGGTCATGGCTTCACCATCTGCAGGGTTGAAAGCTGTGCAAGGAAAAAGGCTTGTACCACCAGTTTCCCTCACGAAGCAAGTAGAGAGACAGCTCTGGAGTTGGGTTAGGAGCCTGCGTGGTGGCTGCCCTGAGCTGTAACCAAATACAAATGCACTCAGAAATAGTCAGTCTTGCAGGTTGCTTGGATCATTTTCTCCTTTTTGCTTTTCCTTGGTGCTAAGTACCATCCCTAAATAGATTAATGAAGCAGAGCCTATAAACTCTGCTATTAATTCAGTTGAAAAACATGCCAGCTTGACGAGCCAATAGTATATTAATTGAATAAGTTATTTGAATAGCAAGGCATGTGGATAAATAGATTTATTACTGAGCAAGAATTTAGAAGATATGTTATTCATTATGTTCTGTTCATAGATATTTCTCCTAGCTTGTTGTCTACATAGATATGTGTATATAATACAGTTAATATATGCTTTGATATTTGTCCACATGCATATACATTTGGGGGAAAACAAATCTGTGCAATTAGTGTTGAAGATATTAAGTATGCACTCACTGTAGGAATTCTGCAACACCTTTTCCATCAAAAGTATAGCTATTTTACATGCTCACAACTGGAAAGGCACAAGTATTTGGTCTACAGTTTTCTGTGCCTGGACACCCCAACCAAGAATGTTGTTCCTGAAGGAATAAATAACATTTCTTGAGATGTTTTTTGATCGTGGAAAAATAAAAACTGAACATCTTCTATTGTTGTTTCTTAGGACTTAGATACTGAAATTCAAAAGTTGGCAAAGATACTATTTAATAACTTACAATTGAGATGTGAGAAATACAGCATCATAATAATAGTAATAGTAGTAGTAATAATAGATAATAATAACAATAATAATATTAATAAATAATGCAGAGAGGGCCTGGGCATCCTGGTGATCCCCTGCAGTGCAATGGAGGGTGCTGTATCTCATTGCCAGGGTCAACATTCCCTGTCGTGTGGCTGCTCTGCAAGGGGAAGGGAGCTACTGGCACTCTTCTTTGCCAAGACTTCCTCCTGCAACTTTACCTTAAGGAGAAAAGTTTCATCTCCTGCAGTTTCTGATTAATCTCAGTGGATTTTTGACAAGCCATGAGATTCATACCTTACATTGTCTGTGTTCACACCACTACTTCAAGCAGGGGTGTAAACTTGACTCTGCCTTGGTACGTCCGTAGGCTGTGAGAGATCCAGGATTTTACTCCTTAATTTTTGTATTTCCTCATCTTGAGATTTTGAATCAAATACTAGGGAAATCAGTGGCACTATTTTACAATTTCGGTATTTCGTTAATGGTACTTTCTTTTCTTACTATATTCAAGACAAGGGATTGCTTGGGTTAGCTCAGACACCTATTGCAACACGCTGTATAAGAAACAAGCTAGTGCGAGCCATGGCTTTGACGAGGAGGGTCCATGACTGCATTCACATTGCTTGGCTCAGGGTTCTACTCTATCATCTCTTAAAACTGATTTAAGGGTGGGCTAGTGTCAAAAGAGGTGGGTTTATCTTCCCTCAGTCACCTTTCAGCCTGCCACTGGCCACGTGTTGTGGTGTCCCTCAAATTGGTACCAGTGTTCACATGGCTGTGCACTGAGCTGGATCCCGCAGTTTATCCGGCTCAAAGCTGATCTTTACTTTAGTAACTGCCATAGACGGGTTAATTTTCAGCAGCTGGCTGGGCAAAGGTAGTATTGGCTCAAGGGAGGCAGTAAGGAGAGTGAGGAGAAGGTAGTGAAATCTACGGGACCAACCATTTTAATAAAAAACAGCGCACATATTGATTTTAAGTAACCAAGAGGCAATAACACCATTGCAGAGCATGGCTTGCAATAAGTACTGTTAACGGGCATTTCCTCCCCTCCCCTCTCTTAAATTTGCTCTTGCAAAATACACTATTATATAGACAACTAAATATACTATAAAATCGAGTCTTTTTCTATGCTTCACTGTTCTTCAAGTCTCAAATAAAGCACAGAAAAGGAGGGAATTAAGGAAAAGAAAGAGAAGATAAGGGAATTTAAAAATGGGTCTTTGACCTGAAAAGCAGTGATGAGAAGAAAATTTTCTCTTTAGTTTATGGAAATTACAGTCTGCTGCCTAGATAAAGATAACTGCAATGCAACTTCATTCTTGCTGAGCTTTTCTTTCCTTTAATCCCGCTGACTAGAAACAGTCTATTTCTGTACTGTAAGCATCATCTACTTCAACTGAAAAGCCTTAATTTAATTTTTCTAGACAGGACTGTGAGATGTTTCTGTGGTTGCTATTATGAACAGAAGAAAGCTAGGTAAAAACTATTTATGTCTCAAATTAAATACAGTAGTGACTGAAGATTTAAATCCTATGAAATTGGACAGCACATGTTTGATTCTCCCGTATCATCTTGAGACATTCATATATGTGACTACTGCTTTCTGGCTCCACAGAGAGAATAAAATGCATAAATCAGCTGCTGAAGTTCATCTGCATTTCATCTGCTGGGAAAAGGAGAATAAGAGAGGGAGCCCTTGTGGAGATTCATCTGATAACAAAATTATAAATGAGATGCTTGCATGGTGGCAGCAGTTGTGAGATGAAGAGTGCGATGCAGAGTACAAAAATGCATAGCTAGCTCATGAACTAGTCATAGCTGGCTTAATTTCACTGAAGTTGCTGGAATTGCACTTGTATTTTTTTCCAGCTGAAGAGCAGAAAAGTGAAGAGCTTTCATCAGAAACTGTAAAAATGTATTTCACAGAGACATAAATACTGGGCTGATGGGTGTGAAGGAGACAAAAGAGAAGTCTGCAGTTAGTTTTTCTCATTTAGGAGAGAATTACTTCCATAGACTTGACACATCACCGACAACTGAATTAACCCCCTCAATATTGCTGTCAGAAAAGGTGGAGGAATTGCTAACGCTGGTGAAAGGGCCGGCAAGACAAAATGCTGCAATGCTGCAAGAAGCACTTCATTATGTAGCCCTGCTGCCATGGTCATCCATACAAATCTAAAACCAAGTTGGTTGTTTTTCCACTGGCACTGTGGCTTTGCGAAGGCTTTGATCGTGGCTCACTGGTCCACGAGTGGGTCCCGGCAGCCGGGCTGTCCCCACTGCAGCTCCCACAGCTGCAGTCGGTGTACATCCATCCCCCACAAAAAATGACCCTGGTCCCCTGATGATACATTTGTCAATTTTTAATCTCAGGTGTCAGCTAGAATTTTTCTCAGATGTCTTTCAAGTTTTGACACGTGGTTTTTGTCGTTGTGGTGCCTTTCCTGCATTCCTCACATACAGGCAGAGAGTCCCATCACTCTCTGCAGCACCTGGTGCAGAGCTTTCAGAGGGTGTAAATCATGGAAATAGTGACCCATTGCAATATCAGCAGCAGGTCACATGCCTGTTTCTAGAACATTTGTTGTAAAATATGGATGTTGCTCATGCCGTCACAGGAGCCTCATATTTTGTTTGCTGTCAGAGTTGTTTTTATGAGTGAGAAAGTGGAGCAGCCAGCCAGGAGCTCCAACCTGTGCCTGCACTGCAAAGCAGGGAAGCTTCACGGGGAACTGAAGTGAGCAGAAAACAATGTCCTCTCTTTAAGTCATTTGTAAACTTCCATATGCAATGAAACAGAAGGTGATATCTTAAAGAGAGGCCTTCTGACAAGAAGTAGAGTGGTAGCTGTAGCCACAGCAGCATGGTAGGACCCAAAGCAAGCCATGGGTTTCTGTCTTACGTAAGCTGCTAGTGTATGGCAGAAGTTAGGTGAGAAGCAGGATTTTAAGACCTCCCTCCCATAGTACTTTTTGGTGGGAAATCAGACCAGTGGTGTCCAAACTTTTTTGATTGTGCAGTAAAAAATTTTGAGCAAGCACCCCCAATACATGTATAGTTACTTATTTATAAATTATATACGTATACCACTGTACTAATATAGTATGAACATTAAGAAACATACACAAAAATAGAAATTAAAATAGTATGAAATAAAGGTGAAACAAACACTATTTATATTTTATTTTATTTTTAAGTTTAACTAATTAATGGCACAAAAATTTTTTTTTTCCCTCACCCCAATGGCTTGTCTTGAGCAGCCTTGGTGTGCAGACACTCCACTTTAGAGACCACCAGTTTAGACAGCCCGCATACTCCAGGTGCCCTGAAACCCTCTCTGGAAAGCAATGTCTGCCCCTTCCCCACAAGAGGTCATGGCTGTGTGCATTGTGTCCAGCCACCTTCTCCTCCCGGCTCGCCCAGCTCAGCGCAGAGATATCTCCATTCCTGCACCTACCACTGCTCCTGGCAAGCATCGCCTTAGGAATCCCCTGTCCTGGGCATCTCTGTTAACTGCTCTAATGTTGCTTGTATCAGATTAGTACAATCACTTAAGCAGCAGGTGCTGAGGTTTTAATTACATCCATGGTATGTTCAGCCTGTGCAGCACACAGATGTGTTATTTTTCTACTCGATATAGCCATTAGTTCTAATTATTCCAAAGCACTGGAGTCAGAACAGTGCAAAAATGTCAAGGTATACTCTCAACTTTTTGTATGACTAGTGTTCAGGCAACAACCTTTGGGTCCAAAAATACCAGACCTCTTCATCATTCACTTTATCCTGAAGAAGCAGACCCCACCTGTCTTCTGGAAATACTTTCTACATCCTACCCTAAGCCTAATGCCACCACTGGTCACAGCTCAACCACAACCTGCAGAGGCCTTCCCCAAAACCCAGCAACCAAAAGGCCTAGGCTAACACATCCATGACCTTCTCCACCCTCTCCACCTCTGCAGCCCTGGGAGGGAATTGGCTTGGTTATCTTCCCAGGTCTGGGAAGCAGGCCTTCCCTATAAGGTGGGCAAAACCCTCAGCTCTCATCAACCCCAGTTTTCTTCTTACATCACCTTGCATCCTTCTGCTGTCCTTCCATCTCCTAATCCTAAGACCAGCTCTAACCTCAAAGACAGCAGACCAGACAGCTGGCCATGGCCCAACCTGCAGTGTCATTTACCCTTTTCTTTGCTCTTGGGGGGTACTTTTTGCATAGGCTTCACAGGAAATCTAACCACAGTTATTCCCTCTGGAAGATGTTGAAGGTGTCTGGTTCTGCTCTGTGCTAGGGCTGCCCCCAACCTGCCAGGCCCTGGAGGAGGCAGCCTCCGCACTGGCTTTGGGGTGCAGTCTCCCATGCCCAGGGGGTGGGAAGCAGACGGTTATCCCTTTCTGTGAGGGTTATAAAAAAATGACGCAAAGCCTAGAAATTTTTCATTAATTTAGTAGGACTTTGACTGCCACCAGGAGTGTGGCTGATAGTGATAACTGAGAGGTTTTGTTGCATGTGCCCTTCAGTGGGTCTGTGGGCTGTCATTCAGCTTAGGGTTAGTATTTTATCTGGTGTTTGAGTTAAGCAATCCAAACCTTCCAGTCCCCCAGCCAGGGACCTCACCATGCAGGAGGCTGAGCTAGGAAGAAGGCTGGCACAGCTTGAGTCCAAAGCCTTTTCTCACATTTTGCAGATTGAGTCCCATGGTGTACCTCAGGGATGGCTCTGTAAGCTGATCACAAATTTAGGGTTGAACCCTATGGGAAAAGAAGACTAATGGCCTCACCAAATATCCACACCTGCACTCTTCATAGCTTCTCATGTTCTCTAAAATCTGATAACTAATATTGATATTTGCTCAAGTCTGCAACACCTGAGGGGTTATGAAGGCAGCTGCCTTCAATTACAGTCCATCTCTTCTCTCTTCTCAAGTGTAATTCTCTACCCGGATGGACTTAAGGGCATGGTACTGACTAGTGCCAGAAAATCAATAGCTTCAAAAGTGAAAATCATTGCTGGCATTTAGATAAACTGGAGTTTACAGGAGGAGAGGAGCTGGCAGCCAAGGTTTTTGTCCCTTCCTTTCTGGCTGTTCCTCAGTGTTTACTTGCTAGGTTATGATTTCTTCTAACTGGGAGTTAGGAAATCTGCGTGTTTGGGAAGCCAGCTTGCTCCTGGGCAGGGCTGGCCAGGGAAAGAGTCTCCGTGCTACTTGCAGGAGCCAGAATCCTTCATCTGCTGGAGCAAGAACCAGCAGACCCTCATTAATTACTCCAGGTTAGCATTGGAGCTATGTTTTGCCCTAGAATCAGGCAAACTTGGAAACATTACAGAACACCTAAGTCCTCCTACAGATACCTACATGACCTCTTTAAAACAATTTCTCTACCAAGATGAAGCTAACGACTGTGTCACTCAGCCTATTAGAAAACAAAAAGGCAAAGCAAGACCTCTGCTGTTGATTTTGAGGTTCAGAAAATACGCCTTGAAACAATTATCCAGGAAAGGTTTCATTTTTACTTCCTGAGAAGTATTTATGACGGGATTTAAATTTGTAAAAAGAAAAATGTTGCTCTCTGGCAGAGCTGTATTCTTTCAGTATCTTAGAAAAGTAGTTTCAGGAGAAGACATTTATATAATGAAATAGTTTGTCTGGTTGCTTTCCTGAGTACTTGTCTTAATTTCTTGGTTGTGACGGTAAAATGATAAACTTTGTTGCTAGCACATGAGGAGCAGGCATGTTCCAGTCTTTTTGGGTTTTTGAAGTAGCTGTAAGAGAGTACAACACTTTATGTTTCACAGCTTTTATGCCTGGCCTTATTTTAACAGCCGTATCTTTGAAGGGGGTGGGGTTTTTCTGGTTTCTAAGTGAAAATATCAAACTCGGAAATTCTTTCAGAATGTCCTGTTTGTCCTCTGCTTATAGTATTTTTATGGCACACATTAATAATTCATGGGGCAAAAAATAATCGTGGTTAAAATTCTACTCCTAGCTGCATAAAAGCAGCTTATTGACCTTTCTAAAGGCTTTTCTTTCAATTTTTTTATTGGCTTATCCATAGGTTTTGTTGAAAGTTGAGCTTCAGAGGTTCCTGATGCAAAGGACAACTTCTTGTTTGTATGACTCCGGATAACCTTGCAGTACTCTGAGCCAACTGAAAATTTAGGAGGGAGAAAACAGATTGAATGGCAAGCAAATTGAATGGCATATCATGTCTTAGGTGCATAGACTATGCCTGGACCAGCAAGTCGGGTAGTACACAGTGAGGTATGCTCTGCTATCAAGGATGTTTTGGGACCATTTCCATTATGCAGAGGCCTGTCGTCAGAAAAAAGAATGAGCACTGACTGTGAATACTGCCAAGAAATGTGTTCTCAACGGCACTTGACACCCAGAAATGCACAAATACTTTACATGCTTTAGTTCTCACAATACTACCTTGAAGTAGCAATATTTTATCAAGCTGCACGTAAAGAAGGGTAAACTGAGGCATCAAAGAGCTTTCTTGTCTTACACTAAGACCATTGCCCTGAGTCCTCTGCTCTGAATTTCACTTTCTGGTGTACCCCTTCAGATGCCAAAAAGGCAAATGGAAAAGACAGCTTATAGGCACACAAACAGCATCCTGGTTTTGACAACTGCCACGTGCTGCCAGGCACACAGAATGATGCATTTTGAACCATCTGATGCGTGTGACACAACGCCAGTTTTGTAGATCTGCTGCTGAAGTTATAGCACTAGTCTCTGCAGCTTCTAAAGGGTTATTTGTGACAGCACATGGGGACACAAGCACCAGAAATCTCAGTGATTTTTCTAAACTTTTTTTGGGGGGAGATGGGGAGAAGGGAGAACAAAGTAGTCATAATCTGGAAGATTTTTTTCCCTTAAACTATCTGCATCCTATGTAAGATCTAAGGTCATTTTTGACACTGCATCCAGGATTAATTGTGTTGATGGTAAGCAAGGACTTTGCTCCGGCCTATGCCTTAAAAATGGAATAGTTTATGAGCTGACTGTATGGAATTGGGCCCTATGGAAAAAATGTGGGGTGTTTTCTAGAAAACTTCTAACTCTGCTTCCACATTATCATTCAGTTCTGTGATTGCATCTAGCCTGCAGTAAACAAGAACTTACTGTAACGCAATCAATACTCTGTTCTAGCTGGGTCTGGAGGAAGAAAAGGTACTGATGAGCCATTAACATCCGTGGTGCCAGCAGAATTTACACTGTCTGATGATCTGTCTTCTACAGCCTGCTCTCAGCACTGTTTTATTTCTTATCCTTCCTTCCATTTCCCGTGTTATTGAAGCCTTTCTTGGAAGAGGTCCAGCTCTCCCCCGGGAAGTCAGCTTTATGTACCAGATACAACAACACAGGCTTCAGGCTGCTGTGGATTCAAGTTTAGGATGTAATGAAGCTTCTTCCACTGTTGCATTCATAACACATAGTGAGGGATGTCGGTTAACAAGGACCCCGCTGGCCATGCTGGCTGCAAGCTACTCACACCTGGAGAGTAAATAAAAGCCCTGTGTGCCTCCCCAGTCTATAGGTACAGCCAGTTGTTTTCAACACATTCAGCATCTCTTATTAAAAAAAACAATCACACACACACTGCCCCAGGGAATTCAGTTTCATTTGTAAGTGTGGGGATTAGCCCACTGTAAATACACCAGGCACAGCAGTCAAGCTAAATGCTGAAAAGCAATGCTGTACCATCACTGCATTAATTCACCAGGCTCATCAGTATTTTAATCACAAGATCCAGGTGGCTTTTCTGAACCATGGGATTATTAAAGCACAGTGGGATTTCTTATATCTGTTGCCACTTTATTCAGGAAGCAAATATTCTGCAGCAACAATAGATTTACTCCCTACAGCTGTCAAACATTCCCAGCAATACATGTTAATGTTTCTGAGGAGGAGCTATTCCTCTTAGCCAGCTCGTGTCAGACCACAGGGTCATAACTGCAGTGGACAGCTCAGATCTGCAATCTGCGGTCCAGCAAGGCTGAGAAGTTGATTTGGATATTAAGAAATTAAAAACAAAGTCATGTTTTCTCATGGCCTAGGAAAAAACTCCACAGTTCAGTTTCGGTTTCAGCCTCCCTTTGCACTGAATCTGCTAGCTGGACCAGCTTGGTTTAGCACAGGAACATGAGGAGGAAAGGGACTGAGCCAGGTCTGTGTGCCCAGCTGTTCCCAGCTGCTGCCTGGTGCCTCAGCACCACTGCATCTGATGGCACACATGTACCATCAGTCTGAGGAGGAGGACAGAGAACAGCGATGATGCTCTAGGGTGCCAAAATCACATAGTGGCTTGTCCAAGCCCTGGGCTAGGGGACCACGGAGGCAAGGTAAAACACATTAATGTAGCGCTTCACATCACATGGACAAAGCCACGGGAACAAGCAGGGTGCAGCTGAGGGCAAATGATAGACAACAACACAAAGTTTTACCTGCTCCTTTTTAGATTCAGATCATCAATTAATCTGTTGCAGAGAAGAGTTGTGGATTCCCCATCCTTGGAGATATTCACAACTAGACTACACAAGGCTCTGAACAACCTGACCCAAGTTATGCTGCTCCAGGGGCCCCTTCCACCTTAAATTGTTCCATAACACAATGTCTCAGGATAATAAGTAGGTAACAGATAAAAATAGATAAAACGTTTGTAAGAGGACATTGTTGTGGTCTCTATGGTTATAGATATTGATGTGAACCCTGAAAGGTGACAGTCTTTCTACTTCCAGAAAGGAGCTATCTATTAACAAAACCATTAAAAGGAAAACTTCTCAGTATGGCTTCCTAAAAAGATGTATCCCATACTGTATTTTCCTCTAAGAGAATAAGTTCGTGTTCACATTTTTCTGTGTATATGTTTTATGGCTCTTCACTGAGATGCAATACTGGGTACTATTACAGTAGACTAAGTAAATGCAAATTAGTATTTTGATAAGACAATAGCAAATCAGTGGTCTTAGCATTTGGATGTGCTGGAAAACTCTTTACTTAGGGGGAAAGCAACAGCTCTGCTGAGTCTACCTAAGCAATAGAAGTGAACTGACTAGACTTCTTTTCTCATTTTGACCAAAAAAGTCATGATTTTCCTTCTGCGCTACTGAGGACAGTTCATGGCTTGGATACAGTCTAGCAGCACCAAGCTCCACCAGGTTCATGGTGGATTCCTGAAGTGCTTTTTTGTTATGTGTCAAAGGTTGTATTACATACCTTATATATTCCACCTGCCCCTACTGTTCTTCTTTTAGAATATGTATGTACCTTTAGCCTTGTGGTCTTCATAGAGGTGAAAATTTTTTATTGACTTTGCACAGAGGAAAATCACTGTGAGTCAATTGCATGATCATGAGCTGAGCCGGCAAGCTGCACTGAGTAGAGAAGATGCCGTTATGGATATGCGTGTAGGAGCAAGCCCTGTGAAGCCAAAACGTAGTATAGGTCCTACAGCTGCTTCTGAAACCCAGATAATCAATCAGTTATCTTTGTACACAAAAGTATCTTTGTATATGTGAGAAATACATTTGCAGACCTACTCAATTGTACTTTAGAATAGAATATTACTTTCGTAACATTTCTCATTCACCTTCGACAAGAAGAATGAATGTCTGACCTGCCTAAAAACTAGAAAAAACCCAAACATTTCCTCTCCTGTTGTGTTCCTGTTATTAAAATATCCAGTTTTATACAAGTTTAATATCCAGAAATCTCATCTCTTTACTGCACATTTTTTGGCTGCCCTGGAATACGTCAAATGACTGGAGTTTGTTTAGAAGTAGAGAAACTGAAAATTGGTTATTTTATTTCCCTCTTCTGGCACCGAGAATGCCCGCCTAAAATTCTAAGCTCATCATTACTGTCACATTTATCTGTCTTAGGCTTTAAAGAGGTGCAAGGCAAAGTGCATCAAGGCTGTACTCAAAACCTTACTTTGATCCTCAGCATCGCACAGTTTCTCGGCAGAAAGGGCTGTACTATGAGAGGACGTAGACAAACAGTCATGGTGGTGGTCCTTGCATGTAAGGGTAAAGAGAAGCCAAAAGGTAGCAATGACAATTTAGCTTCCAGAAAACACTAATGAGAAGGTGCAGCCAGCAGCAGTGAGTGGCAGCCAGGAAGGCTGTTCAAGTATCCAAGCACTGTAAAAGTGCTTTATAGTTATAGCATAGAACTATTTATATAGTTTGTAGAATCATAGAATTGCTTGTGTTGGAAGGGCCCTTCAAAGATCATCTAGTTCCAAGCCACCTGCCATGGCCAGAGACACCTCCCACTAGACCAGGTCACTCAAAGTCACATCCAACCTGGCCTTGAACACCTCCAGGGATGGGGCATCCACAACTTCGCTGGGCAACCTGTTCCAGTGTCTCACCATCCTCACAGTAAAGAATTTCTTCCTAATATCTAACCTAAATCTACCCTATTGCAGTTTAAAACTGTTACTCCTCATCCTATCACTACACTCCCTGATAAAGAGTCCCTCCCTGTCTTTCTTGTAGGCCCCCTTTAGGTGCTGGAAGGCTGCTAAAAGCTCTCCCCAGAGCCTTCTCTTCTCCAGGTTGAACAACCCCAGGTCTGTCAGCCTGTCTTTGTTGGAGAGGTGCTTCAGCCCTCTGATCATCTTCATGGCCCTCCTCTGGACTCACTCCAACAGGTCCATGTCCTTCTTACGCTGGGGGCTCCAGAGCTGGACACAGTATTCCAGGTGGGTATCACAAGAATGGAGCAGAGGGGCAGAATCACCTCTCAATTAGGTTTTGGATACATAAACCCTCTTCCCAGCCTCTGAAGAATCTGGAGATTTGAGGATTGTTTAATTTGTTGGTCTCTATTATTTTAAGAGACTTTTGTTGGAGAAGCCCCCAGACTGCTTCCTCTCCTTAAGATGCCTCAGCTTGAACATTCAGAAACTCATTTGAAAAACTGGGTTGTGGAAGATGTAAAATAGGCACAGTAAAAGGGATTAGCCATCTAAATAGCATAGTTAGAAAGACACAGTTAAGCTAAATTGTATCTTCTTTAATTTCACGGTCCTTATTAACTTCTGAAGGAGCTTGGCAAATACATCCAAGGGCACAATGTGGTTTTTGAAGTGTAAATTAACCCCTCCCCATCCCAGCTGAAAGCTCTAGTGTATCAATTTGCAAAACCTAAGACCATTTTTTTCACACTACTTTGGTAATATATTCCACAAATTGTATCTGCAGTAGTGGTGTTATTACCGCTCGTGATGGAGTGAAACACACAGCTTCTCAGACACCGGTGCACAGAATTCCTCCCAGCCATCGCCCCGCTGGAGGTAACGCTGATTCCTTTGAAGTCAGTGGAAAAACTCCAGAAATTCACCTTGAATTTCAGTGGCATCTGTGAAAGATGGGATGAAAAACGTCTAGAAATATCCTTAGTGCCAAAGGGACTAATAAAGACTGTTGCTTGTGTAATTGTCACTTCATTAGACATGTAATGATTTCATGCCTGGAGAATTTGAAGGAACAACGCAGCAAATACACATGCAAGCACACACTTTCTTTGCTCTCTTCTGCTAAAACTGTATGTTCTGACAGCATTTCTGAACAGCTGGAGGATTAACAATCACTGCTGTAGTTTATTGAAAGAAATTTAACACCTCCACCACTGAATCTTTTCTCCACAGCAATCTGCACTTTAGGCTGTGTGGATGAACGTGCTCCAGCATTATAATAACTCCATTGCAATTATTTGTAAAAAACCCTTCTACACTCATTTGAAAAAAGAAGTGGGCAGGAAATGAAGACCAAAAAAAGATACATATTCTACCTCTGCTTAATTCTAATCCTGTTAAAAGAAAAAGCTCTTGAAGGATCTTATGATTATTTGAAAATATAGAACTGACTAAAAAGGCAAAGGTTTATATTATTGCCTCCTACAGTGGGAGAAGAAACACCAAACATCTAAGCTGATCATACCTAAAGCTTCAGTACCTGCAATTATTTTAGCTTTTGAGCTGATGTTCAGTAGTTTTCAGATTGATATTCAGTAGTTTTTCTTCTCTTTCCCTTTAGCTGCTCCCAGCTCACCAAAGGCAACAAGCTGGTGACAGTCTTTGTCACCTCTAGTTGTCAGCCCGTGCTCCTCCTCCACCATCCTCTTGCAGCCAGTCGACCTCCATGAAGTCTGGGCTTGCCAAGTAAGAGGGGAGGGAGCTGCGCCCAGCCAGTGTGAGCAGAAGAGCTCACCCCGCAAAGCCCAAACAGTATTTTTACTGTACAAATCATCAGCAAGGCACACATTCAGCAGCCAGCTCTTCACATCAGCTCACATCTACTTGGAGCAGCAGGACTTGCAATGCCAGGGGACAAAGGGCATTCAGAGATTGAAGGGAATACAGTGTGCTGAACGGAGCACAGCAGCGCTTTGATGTCCTTGGATAAAAGCTTAAAATACTTTCTGACACCTACCAGATACGTCAAGGTGGGGTTAGTCTTGTTTCTCAAAAAGACAACTTGTTACATTTTGATCTTGGAGAACAACTTTTGAAATTCACAGATTTTTCTCAATACATACTGTGCCACTGAGCTTTCTTTATTCATTAGTGTTTTTCAGACTGAAACAATGTCTTATTTGTCTTACTTTTTCCCCCTGAATGAAACCAAGAATAACCTATTCTGAGTATGCTCCTAGTAGCTAGAAAAAAACCCCCATGCTCAGTGTTCCCCTCATTGACTTTCTGGGGAAGCTAGCAGGAAAAGGGCAAAGGGAACAGGGACCAGGATGCCTTCCCTGCTCCAGCAGTTAGGAAACAAGGCTCCATTAGAAAATGCTGAAAGCCTCATGGGCAGCATCTCTGCTGAGGCTGGTGTCAGCACACAGTAAGTCCCTGAGGGTGAAGCAGAGTAAGGGAGAAGCGAGTTGGGCTGGCTGTTTTTGTCTCCCTGCAACCTAATTGCATGGAAATGTTTTGGGAACACACAGCTGCCGCTACACATGGCACTGGCCCATATTTGAAAGCAGACAGAAATGCTGGTTTAACCAACCCCAGGATTTCCATGTGGCTGTGGGAAGATGGGCTTTTTCTAACCCTGACAGACAAACCCTTGGCAATTTATCCATCCACAGCAGCCATCTGTTTCAATAAGGATCATCTGCATCCAAGGATAGGTGGGACCCTAAATCTGCATGGCAAAGCTAATGTTTCTGCTCTGTCTCTTAAGACAGAGAGCTGCCAAGTGAGACCTCTGCCATCACCAGTCCCTTAATGAGGAGCAGTGATTGCTGGAGGCACTTTGGGAGCCCATTTAACATCTAGCCTTTTCTGCCCCCAAACCAGCACCGCTGATCATCAGCAAAGCTCTGCTCTTTGGTACTTGACCTGCTGCCTTCTCCATTTGTCTGTGCTGCTTCCCCCCCAGAAACACTCTTCCTCTGTCAGCACTGTGCCGCCTGAAGTGCCAGGCGCTCCCCAGCCCCATGGACATGCTGCAGCCCATCCACCCTTGGGCCCTGGGTTGGGAGAGAGACCAGGGGCTCCAGGCCACACCTGACCCTCAGCGTCTCTTGCTCAGCAATTCACCTCTTCAGGGAGAGGTTACTTAACTCACATTGCTTTTTGGGGGGGTCTATTTGTACTTTGCTTGCTTTCAATTTTCCCCGTCAACTTCCCACCAAGGTACTTCAAGAGCAGTACCTTTTTCCCACTGCCTATCTGGAAAAGACACTGGAATTAAGGTGGTGAAAACGTGGCCCCGATTTTCTCCTGCCTGCTAAGCCCACTGTTACTTGGGACAGACAGAGCAGTTGCTGGCTGCATGCAAATTTAATTGTGAGGCTTTTTAATGGATTTAAATGGGTTTAGCTATTGCAAAGCGGCTTTCATACGTGTCTCAGCTGCAGACTGTTTAGACCTCCATGGAGAATTTGACTTCTCACAAACTAGCTTTGTTAGTTTGTTTACACAAGGATCTAGGCATTTTGGGTGCTAAAGAAGCTTTAAAACATTATTGGCTGCAAAGCAAAAGGACCTGGTTGTCGGCCCAGGGCAGAGGCAGTAGCTGATCTGTCTGATAAGAACGGTTTATTCAAAATTAAATCGGTCATGCTTCAGGCTTACCACAAAAAGTGCCCTCTCTGATCATCTCCTAAATCCAAAGGAAGGCATGTGCTCCAGAATAAAGACTATGCACAGAAATTAAGTACCTTTTGCATGGAAGCAGAGAACAATTAGACCACAGCCTGCACCAAGATCTTAAACCAGCTCAGTCCCCTAAAGTTTCCAGCAATGACAAGAGCTGCTGGGAAAATGCCCTTTGTGAATTGCGGTCACTGCCTAAGATGTGCACATGCTGCTCAGCCCCTGTAAATTGCTGTTTCACACTGGCTGCTCCATTTTCTTCCCACGATAGCATCTCACTAGATTTGCCCGAGAGGATCATGGTATCTGTGTATAACTCCAATAGTTTTCTCATACCGGGCTTATCGCTCACAGCCACACGGAGTCTGGCAGCTGCGCTGACCTTTGATACGTTTATTATTGCTCACCACTGAGGTAACCCTATAAATTTACATAACGTTTTACAAACATAAATACATTGTTCCTGTTCCAAGGAAGGACCGTATCAGTTTAAAAAGTGCTTTGCCAGGAGAATAGTTGGATCAAGGTTAATGAGCTACTCAAGTATGATCAGAGAAGCCACGTGTGTAAGTCGTGGGTGACTTTATTGATCTCAGCCTAGCAGAGCTCAAACTAATGCCACTCTCACTTGGTATCCCCAGAAATAAAAGCCAATTCAACACCTGAAATGGCAATGTTGAAAAGTTGAAGCAGCAGAGCATGCAACACCAGGCATTTTCCACCTCTGTTATATCCTTTCTGCAATAAAACCCAGGTTTGCATGAAGGAGGCTGCATGAGAAGTGAAAGCAGCGTGGACAGAAATAGTGATGCCAAGAGAGGCACCTTCCACAGCATTTGCAGCTAAGCAAATTGGTCGAAATTCTTGTGTTGCTTCAGTTCATTGGTACACCTGAACACCCACCCGCCCACTGGTGCTACCTGCTCTCCTCACACCACACCTGCTCTCACCATGGAATAGATTTTTCCATCACCCACCTGGAGGCTGAGAGAAGGGTGGCCTCAGTGCCTCTCAGTTGTATGTGGGAGATGCTGAAACCATGCAACTTAGCCTGAGACAGCCCACAGGGGTGGAAGAACTGAATCTGTTTTGAACCTTTCGGTCTTTGGAATAATCTTGATGTAAAAAGCTGTTTGGAGCCACTAGTGGTCGTTTGTTCTTCCTCTGTACCTTTTTCTGGAGCAGAACAGTAAGCATCCTGGTCTGAGGCCTTTTCATCTTCCATCCAGAGTTCTAGCATTTGCAGGGTTTTACCTCAGGTTTCAGAAACATGCAGTTTTTCTGTGAGTGTTGAACAAACTGTAGTGCACAATTACCTACAAATTGCCATCGGATGGATGTTGATTACAGTAAATAAGAACTGAAGAGACTGTACAGAAGCAACTTGAAAGCAACAAAAATGAAGCTCATTTATGTTTTCTCAGCCTGCCTTCAGTAGCTTTGTTGCATATACACTACATTTTCTACCCTGATTGAAATTCAAATTAGTTTCTATGTGGGAAGGTCTAGTGAGAACTAAGGATACCCTTTATCTGCAGATTTGGGAATCTTGTATTTAGCCAAAAGGCACGTTGTCAAGCCAAACAACCTAACCTCAGCAAACGAAGGGGAAGTAGTTCACCAAAGGGGAACCTTCACCGCAGGGTTTGGGCAGAGGGGTACCCATCTGTTCCTTCACAAGTATCTTGGTATTAGTGCTGCAGGGATGAACTAGACAGGCACAGCGGCAAGGAAGAGCGAGGGGAAGGCACAAGAAATGAGTCTCATGTTCAACACGTGTAGCTCAGCAGGCCTCCTATCTGCAATTAGTCCTTTTATAACATTGCTCCTCCAGCACAGCAGAACCTGCCTATGAACTGAGAGCCATTAATACATTTTTTTCTCGGTTGCTTGCTGTGAAATTGCAGTGACAGAGTATGAGGGAAGGAAAGGGCTGGTGTGCCTTCAAAAGGGGATGAAATTTTATGCTTCCGAAGGAGAAGAGGTAAGAGATAAAAAAGGTAACATCTCCCACCACCTGCTCCCACTTCAGCAGTGAGAGATGTCTGGAGTAAGTGGATGCTCTTTAATATTTACAGTGCCGTACATGAGGGAAGAGAAAGCCCACTGGCACTTTGCTCTGTGTCACGCTCCTGGTTAGCACCAGGGGAAACATGAAGCTCTCTCTGCCTTCTGAAGTGCAGGGATTGTGTTTGAAAAGCCACTTGCCCCTGAAGAATGCTTACACAACGCAAGCTGGTCGCTCCTTCAGAACATACTCCTTGTCATCTGACATCAAGAGAGTCTCTGTGTGTAGTGACCAACTTTTTGGTTTCATCTTGATTGTTCATTTGTGAGCAGATCACTTGACTCTTGCAGTGAAGGTTAGGACTTGCAGTCCCATATTTTTGTCTTCAGAACCTGTTGGCTGTGCTCTCCTTCCAATACAGCACAAATAAAAGCCGTAACATGTGGCACTCTAAGCAAGGACCCCCCCCCCCAAAATCAAAAATTTTCACAGGTACTTGTCCCATTGTCTTCCTGCCTCTAGAAAACAATTCCAGCTAAACCTATGCACTGGACACAGAAGAAGCAGCACAATTAGACAGTAATTGTGAGAGATGGGATCTGTTTAATTCAATACTTTCCCACTTGCAGAAAAGAAGTTGTATTTTTTCCCCTTTCGCCCTTTGATTTTAAATGATTGATGCAATAAATTAGCAGTAATTAGACTCTGTAGGTTTGCATTCCTCAACAGCCTCTAATTAGCAATGTAACACACTGCACAACCAGCCTGGCCCCCGAGCGCTGTGTGAGATCGCTCTTCTGGGGCGTGCTGCAGCCTCAAAGCCCAGGTTGTGGCAGCCATGCCTTCCCCTTCGGGAAGAGGGCATGCCACAGAGGCTGCCCATCCAGCATCTCAACGGGGCTTTCCTTTTGTCAGAGTTTGCAGTTGTGTCCCCTGTCCCCAGCCAGGCGATGGAGTTTTCCAGCTACAGCATCTCCCTCGGGCCCTGCTCCCTCCCTCCCTCCCTCCCTCCTCCTCCTCATTCACAGCTGTCTGCAGCCACCTTGGTGGTGAGGGGTAATACCGAAAATGTGAGAAAATGTAAGACTGTAGCAAACATCCTTGAGCAAAAAGGCCTCTGAAAGCTAGAGATCTGTCTTGACAAATGTTAATTCTCCTTGCTGATAACTCCAATTTAAAGTGACAGTTTTTAAAACGGCTCTTGGGTCTGATTTTCAAGGTGACCTGAGCCATATTTTTTTCCATTTGGGCCATGATGAGGGCAGGAGCAATCTGGTGAACACGAACTTCATTCCTGACTCAGACTCCAGAGCATAGTCATGGTAGAAATGAACCTATTAACAAAGCTGGAGATGTGTGAGGTGCTTGCCTATACATATTCCTGCCCCTCTTCTGAAGGTGATCTTCATGTATATGAATTAGGGATTTCTTTTTTTTTATAATCACTTTCCTAGACCATAAGTGCCCTGGGAACCTGCAGCGTGTGAAGAAAAGACTTTTGTGAACTCTCTTTCAGTAGGATCACTCCTCCCTCTTAGGTTTAGGGGAGAAGAGAGTGGAAGTCAGATCACCCCATAGGGAGGGATCTACACAATATCCTTTTGCATTTTATATTTACCAGTTTGGTATGTATTATTTTACTACTTTCACACCTGGATTTTATCCTGTGGTTATGACCTTTGTCCCTTAGGTAAGAAGATACTATTCTCTATTTCTGTTGCAGTTGTCATCTCTTCCTCTCTGCTCCTGCTGTCAGTGTCCTCCTCCAACATGCCTCGATTTTCCCAACATTTGTTCCCAACTCTTGCTCAGTATGTGCCCTTCTCCATTGAGTGCTTCTGCTGTTAATGAGCAACAAAGGTTGTACCACCCAGCACTAATAGTACAGCAAGTGCTAGGCAGCTGCTGGTGGTCTCCCTTATGCTAGCAAAAAAGCAACTACTGTTTCTCTCGTGCCACTACATGCCGTGCAGGAGGATGAAGTGATGCAGCGGCACGAGGGGCTTGCACGGCCCGGCTGAAAGCCCCAGGCCAGCGGTGTGCAGAGGAACAGGGATAACACAACCAGACAGGTCTGTTCTGGGAAATGTAACCTTGTGTTCATGCTCCAGCACTGCGTTGGCATAGTGCATTGGAAAAAGGTAGCAAAAATATCCAATATAAAAGCAGACTGATTCTGAGCACAAGAAGAATGAGCAAAGAGAAAGGAAGCTTTGCAAGGAAGGGCAATATGATAGGCAATAGTCCTCTTTAAGTCATAAACGTGACCCATGTAACCAAGAGGTACAAGCAGCGATGACTGCAAGCGCGATGGACAGAGCTGTGCAGCAGCGCTTTCTTGTGCTGCATCACTGAACTGGCAAGGCAACGGTTGGAGTCGGCCAGGGATAGCAAGCCCAGCCCTCCCCTGGCTACAGCAGCCACCCTTCTATACGAGGTGTCTTTCCACAATTTTTCTTAAGGGGGTCAGCCATGTATTGCTGACAATGTCTTCATCTGAGTATTGCTTTGTGAGTTTCACAGTTTTGGGGCACTAGGAAAAAAGATTCACTCACTCTGGAGGCTCCTTGTGAAAACTCCTAGCACACTTTAAGAGAGGTATGTATTTGATGGAAATAAATGGTATATTCAGAACTTAAGAGTTCCACCCAGCATTTGGCTTTGGAAATTATCATAATCATAGCTAACCCACACAAAATATTCCTGAGGTGTTGTGACCGATGGGAAAGCTTTAATATCTCATAAAACCAAGGTCAGAGCACAGATCTGCAGCTTAACTACAAGTCTTTGGAAAGTAGTATTTGGAAATGCCCTCCAGTTCTTCAAAAGCTTAATAGGTGATCAGCAAGCTATTTACTCAGCCACAATTATGTAGATAAGGATTTCAGTGTACATAATGCTTTTATGCTAGCATTGCTGTCCCATAGCATTGATCTTGTTATTGCTTTCAGGAAATACAGATGAGACTTTTTCAGTCTAAAGGCATCAATTTTTTCCTGCAAAATATAACGTCTGAAGACCAAATGGTCTTCATGGTTAAATCCCAAAAGCCCAGTGAACACCATGGTTATTGTATGACTGCATCTTTGCAACATACAGCTGGAGGGGCCAGGAAAAAGAGCTGGTGAGAAAATCCCAGCCTGGGAGGGGGCCATGGCAGCAGGCTTCTGCATGGTCAATGGTACCGATCTAACTGGGGTGGGGGGAGACAAGGCCAGGGTGCTGGGCAATGCCCCCCCCACTCCTCAGGAGTCTGCAGGGTCCCAAGAGCAAGCTCAGCTGAATTTTTTTACTTGGGTAAACAAACATTTTGCCACCCAAACATGGGCCCTTGGTCCCGTAGCACCCCTTCTTCTACATCACACCCAGGCATGTGTGCTCTGCCAAGGACAAAGAGATATTCCTCAGCTCCTGTGCCGCGGCATCCCACCACATTCAACTGCCACAGGGCTACCACCAAGGTGGTTTTCTTTACAATAGGAGCCATTGAATTAGTAACAGCAGGAATCCTGTCACAGCAAACTCTTTTTGATTGATATGTTTATGGCACCGTAATGATGGAAGTAAGGCAGAAATAACCTGACCGATCCTTGGCTAATTCAGTCATCTGGAGCACTTTAGAAAACTGTCCCAACTGATCTAATCATGCTGTGGGAGTAGACTAATGAACCATCAGAGGTCAACTGGAAAAACAGCAACTGCATTTCTTTTTCACACACTCCCACTGTGTAACAGAGATGTTGGATGTGACTCTTTGCTCCTGTTCCTGGCATCCTCTGTCCACTTGCCAAAAGAGCAGGTGTCTCCGCTCTGCCTGCTGGGTATATGGGACTCTGGTGTGTCTCTTCTCCAGGCTTTGAACCTTACACATCTTTCAGAGTCATAAAAATTATGTATCTGTGAGAATGGACAGCACAGGAGGAAGTTTCTAATAATAGGACACTTCTCTTAGGAAGTTCTGAGCATTTTCTGTGCCTGTGGTGTCACCTGCTCACAGAAAGAGCTGGGAGCACTCCAGCAAAATGCGTTTTCTTTTCATGTTCAGGATAGAAACCATGTTAATGAAAAACTACAAAAATCTGACTGCTGTGTATTTAAACTACACGATAACCATAACAACGGAAAAAGCCTTCCCTTCCTGAATATATACTCTTTATATTACTTGCATGGGCTATTCCACTATACAATTGTGTAAATACGGGGCAAGCCTTGTGTAGATTTTCTAATGTGTAAAACCGACCAAGGGAAAAAAAAAATCCAAAGGAAGCCACTGGCACAGTGTTCCTGTGACTTAATTATGCTTGCAATATTTTCCTTCTGATGCCTGAAGCAATGGTTTGGTCTAACAGAGATAAGCATGTTCAAAGGTCTGTCTCTCCTTTGATGTTGTTAAATAAGATCTTAAAATATATCAATGAGATTGTTAAAAGCCTGATTGACTTTTACTGCCAATACGATCTCTTCGTTTTATCAGTCCTCACATTGGGTCCAGATTCCTATTATTATCAAAGAAACAGGCTGAATTGAATGAATGATGCAATAACACCTTCTGGGTTAGATCTTTACCATTAAAGCCAAAAAACCCCAACTTCAGTCCAGATAAGCGACTGAAGCAAAACTGAGACAGCACACTGAAGGTTTGTGTCAATGGACAAATCTGTACACTTATTTTATGTTCATGTAGGACACAAGCCACCTCCAGGCTAGAAGCTGCAGAGCTCTGACTGAACAAATGAGCCACAAAAGCAAATTTGGTTATACGGTGTCCTGACTGGACCTGCCTCACCTTCAGCCAAGCTGGAGTGCTCAGAGTGGGTGGTGTCTGTAAGCACATACTTCTCGGTGTGCTCTTGCGGGTGGGATCCATTAGTTATAAAATAATCTTATTATTTTTTAAGTATTTTTTGTTTTAGAATAAAATTTATTATAAATAGATTCATTTACTAAATTAAAAATGTATTACAAACACTATACAGTTATTTATTACAGCATGGTTTTAGAAACTAGCTCTGATTGTTGGGTTTTTTAAAATATTCTTTCTTTCTTCATTTCTTCTGTCCTTTCTTTCTCTTCCTTCTTTTCTCAGATGTTCTTCCTCCCCTCTTTCCTGCCTATTTTCTTTCTTTCTTTTCTCTCTCTGTTTTTTAATTCTTTTTCTCTTTTAAAACAGATTTTACTCTTACAAGATGGCTCATTTTTTATCCATTCCCCCGCCACGCACTGTCATCAGCTGGATGGGGCCGTCCATGGAGGTTGTCTCCTGGGGGGGCAGCTCCATTGCCAAGCTAGAGAAGCCATAGGCGCCGCCTATCCGGCAGCACCCTCAGCTTTGCCGTTGACATTCCTGGTAGGGCCGGTGATACACCCTGAAATGTGTCCCTTGAGGGAGAGTAACAACTCACACATTCAGGCATGGTTTCACAAGACCCCAATTTTTTCCTCACAGGACTTTCCATGTCTTTTTCTTGAGTCATCTGAATGCCTCCGACTGCAGCCAGGCCGCACTGCACCCTCTGGTTTGGTGATCTGAGCTTCCTCTGCATGGAACCAGCTCACACTTTCTTCTAATGAGATTTCCCCTCTCACCACCACCACCTTTTATGCTGTTCTCAAAACATACTTCCCACAGCAACGACCACATCAATAGCCATGGATATCATCTCACACAGTGCTGCTGGCTCCAAGATCTCCCAGAGTGTTTTTCCTGCAGCTAAAAACCAGCGGACAGTTCTCACTAGCAACTGTTTCTCGTGCCATTCGTGGCTGGCCTCTCCCCACGGATCATCCCTCTGACATTTGATGCATTCAGCACCACTGTGCCATACCTAATTGCTGCAAACCAGCTGTACGACTGAAATCCACAAGTGCTGGTACTTGGCTCAGCAGTTACAGCAGGACTACTTGGCTGCAAGGGATGCTGCCTGCGGGTCAGCAACGTAAGCCTCGTCTCCCGGAGGAATGTGGCTGTAAATGAGTTTTTTCTCTCTTCTGAGCACATTGTGCTGATGGCCCTTAGGCTCCCCCAGCTGTAGTAGTGTCAGTTCTGCTTGGCCTCCCATGCGATGGCTCTGTTGCTCAAAGTGGCACAAGCCCATTGACAGTGTTCAATAAAATTAGCGATTTTAAGCTCTCTGGCTGCTTTTGAAATTCCCACCTAATATGAAAACCTGAGGAACTTATTAGAAAAAAGGGTTGCATGTACCTGTGAATCCCACTGACAATTAATCAACCGGTTCATTTCTATGAATAATTAAAAAATCCTGCATGGTCAATACAGCTTTTTTTCTGTATTTGGAAATAGGTGAAGATACCTATAGCCTATTAGGATGCCACTAGTAACTCCTAAGGAGGTCAAGCAAATTAGGAAATAAATTCATTTCAGTAGATGTAATCAATCTATTCCCAACTCCTAAAAGACCTTGCTGAGAAGGTTTTTTCCCATTAACAGAACAGAAGTTCCAGATGATGTGGAAGAGTGACAATATAGTGTCAATAGTTTTTAAAAGACTATCAGTGTGAACAATGCAATACATATATATAGCAGCCTGCCACAAATCCCAGGAAAAATGATGATGGAAAATAAAAATGGAGAATCACTGCTGATAGAATTTTTCCAGTCCATTTCAGTTATTAGGTAATGAACAGTGGCCTGATGGCAGCATGTGTGTATCTTTCTAGGAAGAAAATAAAAGATACAAAGAGCTTTTTTAGTCTATCAGAAAAAATAATGAAAAAACCTTCCTGGAAGGTAAATCCAGAGGAATTCAATTAGCAATTAGGATCACATTCTTACCAGTAAGAGCACTTAGTGGGATAAATTGCTTACAGAAATGAAGGATTTGCCATCTCTTCATGTTTTCTGGAGAAAGCTGGATGCATTTGTATGGAACAGGGCTGGGACACACGGCAGGTGTTGACCATGTCAAACAAGCAGGGCTGCACGGGGCAGGGAGGCAGAATCGGTGCTGGAAGCCCTGTCACACCACACCACCGGGCATGGGCAAGTCACCCCTCTGCTCTTCAGGGAGCGTCCTAAAAATCTGATCTGCTGCCTTTTAGATCAGATGCTTTAGTCCAGGCGGTGGCTGAAATGTAAATACTTTGAGATATCTGAAGGTGGGTACTTGGGTGAGCTGCAGCTTACTTCAGATAAAAAATTCCTCCTTTTTCAGGGGCTAAGCACCCAAAGGCAGGACATGGACATCCTGGTACCCCCAGCAGTAACAAATGCCTGTGCGGAACCGCACCAGTTTTGTCTGGAGGATCCTTCCTGTGCGTCAGTGTGCCAGGACTGGCTGCACTGACTGTTCTGGGTTGGTTCTCATCTTTCTGCCTGGCACGGCCCATTTTCTGTCATTACCAAGGAGTTTTATTTAATGTATTCCCTGCAGCGGTCAACCTAGAACATGGGCAATTCCTATGAACCCCTACTTTCCTCTCCAGCATGTTATACATGCTGGTTTTAACCTTTTGCAGCATGTATTAACTTTGCTATGAGCTATTGAGAATGGCTTCATAAATGCCCTTGGATTTTCCTTTCTAGCCACCCATTACCTGTGTGCAAGCTGGTCCCTTTCACTTCACCACTCCTACAAAGCCAGTGTTTGTGTGCAGTGACTGCAGCATCCTGTTTTCACTGTTGTTTCAGCCTACTAGAAAACAGACAGTTTTCAAGCCGCCTTTCAGCGCTGCCTCCCAGAAGACGATGATCTGCGTTCTTTGTTTGGTTTAGTTCTGGTTTTGTCATCCCCCTTCCAACAGATGGTCATGTGGACTGCACAGAAGTGGGAAAACATAACCGGCACCATCTGCGGCCCCTGAGGGTCTAATGACACCTTACCTCAGAGCCCCGGTGTTCATCTCATGCCAAATAAGCCCTGGTGATTTCTTCTGCTCAGTTAGCCGCTTCCCAAACCAACTGTGTGACACTAAACGCTCACCGTGCTCGGTGCCAGGTATCTGGCAAGCCAGGAACCATGCTGCCTCAGTTAGCTTTTGTCCGTGGGGGGTTTGAGCCCTCGTTTTGTGGAGTGAAGTGAGGATGAGAGAAACTAGAGGAGCCCTGGGCAGCCCTGCAACATGGCTCACACAGCCCGGCTCTGGGCTGGGGGGCTGAAGGAAAGGGTTTGCACTGCAAAAACTGAAGCTCCCACAAAGGTAAAGAACATGCCATTTTTCCTCTGGATGCCATTAAAACTTCCTCATTTGTGCAAGCTACAGCAGAGAGAATTGTATTTGTTTTAAGGACTGGAAATGCTGAGGACTGTGTGGTTGTAACCCATCCTGCTTGCAATCATCACCAGAAAACATGTGTGTAATTATGCCCAGGCATATCACCCCGGGGCCTCAGAGACCACCAAGCACTTGGTTTCTTGGACACTACTGCCATGTTATTTTGAGTGCACGGGACAGTGCTAAGGGGCTCTGCAGAGAGGTTCAGGGATGGAGGTGGTGGATCTGCAACATGGGGCTGGGCTGGAGGGTCCTTGGCCAGCCTAGAAATGACTGTGGTTCACACGGGATGCACTTCTTCCCTGAAGAAAGATGGAGAACTAGTCCCGAGAGAAGCTCAGTGACTTTGTTTCCATGGGAAAGAGCTTTGCAATGAATGAACCCATTTCTGGCCAAGCCCAGAGCTGAGTAAGAGTGTCCCAGTCAGATGGGAGGTCTCCTGCTTCAAGGCAGCCCACTGTTGCCTGAGCCCAGCAGCCCCTGCCCTCCCAGCAAGGTGGATGAGAAGCACTGTGTGCTGGCAGGGAGAGGAGACGGTTGCCAGTGCCACGTCCAGGGCAAGGAGATGCCCTGAACACCCCGAGCTGCTCCCTGGCGTTGCTGGGTGCAAATCTGAGCCAAAAGGGCCAGGTGCTGGAGGCACTTCCCTGAGGCTCCCCCTGTTTCTAACCTTAGTCTCATATTTCCTCCTTTCCCTGCTAAGTGTTCAGGCCTCATTACTGTCAGCAATGGCCGGTACAAAACCGAGGTGGAGCAGGACTCTCTCTCCAGACATCCGTCACGTGACTTGCACCAAAGCTATTGTAGCACAACATGGACCTTGGTTACCAAAGTGTTTTGCATGATGATTTGAGCAATCTGATCTAGCAGAAGGTGCCCCTGCCTATGGTAAGGGGTTTGGAACTAGATGATATTTAAGGTCCCTTCCAACTCTAATCATTGTATGATTCTATGATGCGATGGTTTTGTCAATAATGGCAGTGGGAAGAGTTGTTTCTGTCATGCCAGACACTTGTCAGGAGGGGTGCTCAGTGCCCCAGCACATGCTCATGGGTTGGCGAAGTACAGATCTGCCTGCTTCACCCTGAATGACAGCAGGTGGGAGGGTGCAGTGGAAAGAGAAGAAATCCGTGGAAACAAACCTCATGGACAAAGGCAAAGTGCTAGGAAGTGCAGGCAAGAGCCAGAAATAAAAACCAGATCAGCAGTTTCCATATTGATGTTAAACTCTCAGCAATATACCTGCATGACACTTGGGATTTCCATGCTGGAACATGGGGCTTTGGCAGGAGGATTTCTGTGCTGGACCAGGGTGGAAACTTAGCTGACATTTTCCTCTGGTATCAGGAAAAGCTTTTGCAATGGAGAGCTTCACTACCAGAGCTTTTTCATATCTGTCTTACAACTTTTCTGGTAAAAAAGTTTGTAACAACAATTTAAATTTCAGCATCTGACCTTCCATACTATAAATTAATGTCAATGCTTATTCATACTTTTTCTTCAATGACATCTGGTTGAAGTTGAGTCATTCTGGCAGAAGGATTCAGTGCTGATGAAGTGACATGTTGCCACTTCCAATGACTTTCAGTCCTATTTTGTGCAGGCCGGGGGACAAGAGAAAAAACAGATGTGGCAGTTTAGCAGTTTTCCCTTACTAGCAACCTCATCTGTCCTCTGTCCCTAAACCTTAGAACACCTTTCAAGTTGTGTGTTGTGAGGCCCAGTCTTGCTTCTCGCCCAAGAAACACTGAAGGTCACTATGAGAATTATGGGCCTCAGTAACTCATTGAAAATAGTAAATTAATAAATCTGTAAAACAGCCTGAAGACCATGATGCTGTCAAACAACTACAGCCCTTTCATTTGCTGGCAGTCACCACACAGCGACATGCTACAGCTGCCCGCTGTCTTGTGATGCATCTGTTGCATCAGACTGGGGGCAACCACCAACAACCACTGGCCCCACAATGGTGTCCCTGTAAACACGTGTCCATCTTGCAGTGGCGACTGGCTGTATCTGGCAGCAGTGGCAGCTGCAGGACACGTTGGCAACTTCCCCTAGGTACCAGCTCATCCCCATCTGCAGTACTTGGTGGGGAGCCACCGAATGGGGCATATTGTGCGTACCAAAACATATGTATGTATCTTTAGCTCTTAAGATGGTTTGGTAGAATAAACTGCTCTTTCCCCACTGTTTTTGTTCTTTCAATAACAGATCCAGCCGCTCTGGTCTTGGTGGAGCCCTTCCTGGATCCCTCAGCCAAAAGTGGGGTGGCCGCAGACACTGCCTCTTCACCTGGGGGAAGGCAGCTCCCCAGGCACACCTGAGAGAGGCCTCTGAGTCCTCACCGCCCCCAGAGACCTCTGTCCTTTGCCACTAACACCAGAGAGAGCGTGGGGAGGAAAAGGGACATGTGTCTGAAATGTCCGGTCTTTGGGGAATCAGTTGCTCTAAGGGGCAAGTTGGTTTCTCAGTAGCTACATGGACTTTGGGACCGTGTTCAGCTCCTACCTTACAGCTGGTCACTGCTCCAGTAACTCACCTAAAGACTCCTAAATCCGAGTATGAAAAGTTTAAAAATAAAGTGTTTAAAAGACATAGTATGATTTTGTTGGGATTTACCATAAAAAAAAAAAGATGAAAGAGGTTTTTAATTTTTCCTCTGTGCTAGTGAGCACCTAAAAACCATGTTCTTCTAGACCTTCAGTTGTCCAAGTTGTTTCAAAAGCCCAAAACCCAACTAAAACCAAACCAAACCAAACCAATCTCAGCAAAACTGTTGAAGTGAGTAAGATTTTTTTATTTCAAAACAGAAAACAGAAAGTTGTACTCTCTGAAGACCACAGAATTGGAGCCAAATACAAAACAAGGCAGAGGCATCCCACCATGATGTTGGGGAGCCAGGGAGCCTGGTGCAGCCTCAGCTGCTGCTCATGGTCTCCAAAGGCATGGACTTTCTTCACCAAGCTGGAGGAGCCCTTTCCCCAGGGGCTGGCAAATGTCCTAGAAACAGAGAGGAGGCACCAGCTGGAGAAATGGACATACCTGGCTGGGAGCACTGTACCGTTATGCCATGAAAGAAAGCACAGGTCTGCATAAAACACTGTATTTTGAATTAATGTATCATAGCGACCTTGTGTAACACCCCCTGGCTGGAACACAGCAGGTCAGGGTTTTCCCATGGCTGCCTTCTCACCTGGCTCCAACAAGGTCGCATGGCAATTACAGACGCTTCTCTGAGATCTTAGAGGCCCCAGTGTCCTGGCTGACGACATCTGCAGTTTGTCAGGGTGCTGTGCTTCCCAGCATACCCTAGAGAGTAGCCTTACAGGGCACGCTACAATATCAGCTTATGAATGCTTTCAGCTAGGTGAGGAAAGCCTCCACTTCCCACCCCAGTATTTGGTTTAATAGATGTTTGGAGGGAGGAGAAGCGTTTTACTACACGTTCAGAGTAAAAGAACTCGCAGGGACAGGTAAAATTGCTTAAAAGGTTGATTTAAATAAAATGTTAAATAAAAAGAGCTGCTTTAAGTACCACTAGGCAAGATTAGCATCAAATATCATCAAAATGCCAAAGAAAGAGTAAGAAGGTTTCATTAAATAGCAAATAGCAAAAGGAAATGTACCTTTCTCTGCACAGCAGGGAGGAAAAGGAACCGATCAATAGGGGACTAATGAAAGTATTGAACAATTAAATTGCCTCTGGCATCGCAACTGGGAGCTGTAGACAAATGTACATATAAAACTCGATTTACAAGGTCAGAAGAGGACTCATGCAGCATGCAAAGAAGTGGCATTGGATCATGCTTAAAAGATGAAGAATATTTTCACTGAACACAGACCCCCAACTGGAAAAACCTATGGAGAACCTACGTTTGTTTCTTGGTGTTTTCAGCATTTCTCTGAGGGAAGAGACATTGTTCAAAGAAAAGAAAGGTGTGAGCATGTTTTCCTCAAAGGAAGGTTTCCACTTCAGATTTTAATTTCAAAATAATAACGGCTGTCAAACAAACTTTAGAGAATTTTGAAGACTTTTGCTAATTCTTGGGTTTTGATGTTTTGTTCTCTGTCTCACAGACGCTGCTTGGACTGGAGCTGCTGCATAGGTGTGTTAAACTGTTCCCAAAGTATTTTCAGCCCAAGCAGAAACAGGAAACCCCAGAAATCATAAGGAAAACTTTGTTCTAATCCAGCCACAAGGTTTAGGTGCTTTTTTAGTTGCTTATCTAAACACCTGCTATTATCTTTAAGTGGATTTTGCAGGGTTACTTATCAATGGCAGTTGTGCTATCTGCAGGCATGAGACTGTTGCATTTGTTTTAAATTTATTTTAAATATTAAGGTGACATATCCTGTGAACCAAAGTTCAAACATTTGTACTCTTGCAAATGAGGAGATGTACGATGTGGACTATGTCTAAATATACAAGAAAATTTTTGTCTGGATAGATTTGTTTCTCTGTCATTGTAGAAAACGTATCCTAAAGGTACATTTTCAGGTAGGCTTGCCCTCACATGGAATAAACTCAAGTCAATAAAACTATATCGGCATATGCCAAAGATCTTCCTCAGTGCTGAGTTTTGCATTTGAGAATGAAGACTCAAATTGGATTCTTGCATCTGTTACTCTTGCCACATCCCTCAGAAAGCTGGTGGGACCTTGAGTCTTTCAAGTTTGCTGTCCATACTGCTGAAACAGCTACATAGCTAAAATAGCAGGGTTGCCACTATACTTTGCAGGTTCAGGATCAAGCCATGGGTGAACTCTGTTCTGTTTCTAGCACGAGCAGAAAGAAAAGTGTTGTAACAGGCTCCTTCTGAGGAGGACAACTTGCAAATTAAAGAAATGGAATCTCTGACGATAAAATCAATCCAGTGTTTGATGTTCAATATTTAGTCTGACTTACGCAATATTATTATTGTAACTGAGTTCTAGAGATCACTGCAACTAAGATATGAAGCTTACACAGAAATGAAAATATTTCCTGCCTGAAAACTGGAACAGAAGTCCAGATGGTACAAAATGACAGAAAATTGAAAGCAGCTTTCTTTTTAAAGGCCAAAAATAAATTCTACTCTATGTAACTTATTAACTTCAGCATGAGGGTGGTTTACTTTTGTTAAATTATCTCTCTCTCTCTTTCTCTCCACGCCCCTCTCCCCCCACCCCTTGTTTCCTACCCATCAAATTGCCTAAATCTAAATACAGTCAAGGGGAAACAAGTCTAGACCAAAGCTATTGTAAATGCTTGGAAGATCTCCCATCTTCTCCTTCCTACAATGAACTGCTGTCTGAGTTTGTGCCCCAGTTTCACCTGCGTGAGCCTTGGCAGAAGGATGAAAGGGGAGGCCCATGCAACTTGACCTCCACCATCGTCTCTGTTTTCTCCCCTGTGGTGAGCATGGGCTCACCTCACTTGGGAGCTTTCGTTAGCCAAACTATTCATCTGAAAGAGAAATACTCTTTTTGTTTGCAAGGCCATGCATGGCCCAAGGTTCTTCCGGTTATTGTTGAATTGAGAAGTAGGTAGTTGCACATGAGCTCAACTATTTGAGCTTCTCCTATAGCAAAATTAACTAATCCATGACAGTTTTGTTAAACTTGTTATCATAAAGGATCTAACCCAGTTTTCACAGCATATCTGGACACAAGGACCACTAAAACCTTTCCATTGGAAGTGCACTGTACACTCAGCTAAGGCCACCGGTCACGGGTGCCTTACCCCTTTCTGTCGAGCCTTTATAAGTAGTCTAACAAATCCAAAAAGTCCTGCAGTTGAAATCAACTGATGCAGATGAAAGGTGTGCTCATCTGCAGGTGCATGAGGTGCTAAGCCTGCAGTGCGGCACTGCTTTTCCTCTGAAATTTCCCACAGCAATGCAGCAAAACAGACACACTGAAGTCCGGCTACCAGACCTTGAGTAATTTCTGCTTGACTCAGTCCTAGGATGGTTTGAAAGGACCGAACTGTACCCTGTTGCTGAAAATTACCTCATATCCCAAGGACTGGAAACTGGTAAATGTGGCATCAATATTTAATAAGTCCCCTGGGGAAATTTGGAGAGCTACAAGGATATAAATCTGTCTTATATATTGAGCAGATTAACAGTAAAAATATTTAAAAATAGATAAATATGTTATACAGGGAATGAATCAACATGGCTTTTAGAGTAAAATCTGTTGGAGCTATTTGAAGATATTAGCAAACATACAATTAAGGATGAGCTAATCACCACATCTTTTTAACAATGTCTCTCCTCAAAGTGCATTAAAGAAACTAAGCAATTATGACTATAAAATTAGTAGAGTAATAGGAAATGGAATAGCTGTAGAACTCCATAAATGTTTGTAAGTGTTCATGAAAAGAACGTGAAGAACTAGGAGACACTTTTTGCAGATGATATTGAGTTATTCACAGTAGTCAAAGCTAAGTCCATCAAGAGCTGTAAAAAGATTTTGTGAGAATATCAGTAAATAATGCAATGGCTGAAGAAACTCAGTACTGATAAATATAAAGTAATGCAAAACCTATCCTAATTACACACTCGCAATAATGGTCTCTATATTAGCTATTAGTACCCAGGAAATGATCTTGCAATCACTGTGAATAGTTCTCTGAAAATTTCAGCTTAGTTAAGGGCACTGATGAAAAAAAATAAACTGAATGTTAAGAATTATTCGGAAAGAGGTAGGAACATAAAAGAAAACATCATCATGCCAAACCGTATATGCCTTTGGAATGATAATGGTGTCTTCAGTTCTCATCACATCAGCCCAGAGGGCCTGTCCTAGAGCTAGAGAGGTATAGCAATAGCCAAAAAGGGTAAAAATACAGAAATACAGAATGGTTCTCATATGAAAAGAACACACACTCCCAAATAAAAGAGAAATAGCAAGTAGGTTATTTGTGCTAGCCAGGAATTGAACTAAGGGGCAAGGGACCAAGGAGGATAATTCTCTGGGTCAGTGGTGGGAAAGATACTGCTGAAGTATGGAAATCTCCTGGGGCTATAAAAGAGCGATCTGTACATCTTATCACCTCCAATAGGCTGTCCTGAATTTATGAAGTCTATGATTACATTTTTATTTATATCTGGTCGCAGCTTGGTAACAATGTTTTTCCTGTATATGATCAAATGTATAGTACAGCAACCTTCCAAAGCCCAAGGAGTAAGAGTAACAAAGCTCACAGCTTTTCCTGACTAGTTGAATTAAAAATTTAAATAACTTCATATTTTAAAAGACAGGAATAGTTTTACAGTTTGGGCTTTCCTGAAGTGGATCCGATTTCTCTATCAATCCACAGTGGATTTCCCCTCCAAGTACTCATCCATTCATCCTCCTGAGCCATATAAAGATTTTCCACTACCAAGATCCTTCTGCAATAGATTCCACAGGTCGATTATCTGCTGCATGAAAAATCCCTTCTTCTGTTTGTCTTGTGTCCTGCCAGCTTCTTCTGATGCTCCTTACTGCAACACAGTATGTTGAAAGGATCCAGGCTGTTGAAGCACCAAATAATAGTATGCACCCAGCCCGTGGCCATGTGTTTTAGAAGACCATATTTTAAAGGAACATAAATAGGACAGGAGCATGACAGAAAAGGAATATGAATAATACTTTCTCTCCAGCTAGCAGGTTTGGTGCATTAAGAAGAACTAAACTCTTCTGGTAGCTGCGGCAATGTTATTTCATCCACAAATGAAATTAAAAAACAAAAGTGTAATTTCAGTTGTAATTATTATTCAGGCAACATTTCTCCTGATCTAATAGCACAGTAAGAACCTTTTGTTTCAAAATATGTCTTTATTTTCTGCAGTCACAAATCTATCATACATTAGCTATTTTGCCTAATGTACTGCATTTGACCCTCTGATCTAGTTGAAATACATTTGCCCTGGGAGGGTGTAAATTACCCAAACCGCTTACCTGTGAGAAGAAGATCTTGCTAATGGCAACCGCGTCCATGCCAGGCAGAACCGCATGACTGCTCCTCGGCTGGTGGCTGTGGCCTCTGGGCCTCCCAGGTGGCGAGGATTTGCAGTGGCGTGTTTGAAAAACAGAGCTGGCCACCGGCTTCGGGCTGGGCACAGTCTCCTTAGCACAACAGCCAAACGTTTCTGATGCAGCGTGGCGATAAAAGGACAGCTGTCGATCTCAGTATTTAAGTGCTTCGGGCAAGGCTTGCTACAGGAGGCTAAGAACCGTCCCTGGTGTAGTATGTGCTGGGCCGTTCCCTGTGGGTACAGATTCATAGCCGATAGTAGTAGAGCGTGTGAGCATGTGAGCAACGCAAGGCACTCAGCGTTTTGCAGCCCACCTCTACCTCCGTGAGAGCGGGGACTACACCACTTAACACTCAATTCATTATTGTTAAACAGAACTTTCTCTCTAGCTCATTAATTCACTTACAACGTCAACTGTCTTTTATTATCACCTTCTCATGTCTCTTCTCTGCTCTTTGCTAATCATTTTCATTTTTGGTAATCAGGCTGGTAATCAAAGCCTCCAGTTCCAGACACAAGCTCCCACTCACAAAATCCCTGCTGGGTTGATTGCTGAAAACTGGGAGGATCTGCCAGGGAGAGGAACACTCAGCTGCCCCTGTTAAAGCTGCCGCTGGTGGCTGCTCTTACAAGCCAGCAACATGGATCTTTGCTCTAACTCGGTTCTTATGTTCACATGAGTGAAGTAGATGGGGAAAATTTCTGGTTTGAAATAATGTTGATTCAGGTAAACTACGGTTTGATATGTGCAATACCTTTTAAGACAGGGGATAGATTTCCTATTCTCATTTGGCTCCGAAATGCTATAGGAAGGGAAACAGACAAAAAATGTCGAGTTTCTCTAATGTTTTCTTTTTCATAAAAACTGCCCTGATTATTCTTGCATAATTTTATGCATAATGATTTTTGAGCCCATAAAAAGCAATAATGTGACTTGTGGAATGAATTCGTAAATATGTTCACAGGTTTACTTTGCCATTATTTAATTGTGTTTATCCCAGAGGCTAAGAACAGGAGTTTTAAAAGTATTCACTGCTGGCCTAAGTCTACTTTTATTCCTGTTAATTTAAATGTCCCATCCTGGGTATGTTTTTCCTGTAGACTGTTAGGTGAACTTATCTCAGTTGGACAGCAATAGCATTTTCATTTTTTAAACACAGTCCAAAGCAGTCTGATTAAAAACAGGGCTACTTTACATATCATGCCAGCAGCCCAGTCTATAAACAACTGCCTAATAAATATTTACTTGTTCAGGTCTGGGATTCTACTTCTACATCTGTCCTCTCAACAAAGAAATCTGGGCGATGAAAGACCCCCCTGAAGGTTACTTTGATTTGAAATCAGTTTCTCTAATTTCGGTGTCTCCTAGCCCAGGTTTGCTTAGCTTCTGGGTGTGCTGCTGCTCTGAGCTGCTTTTTCTCTCCAGTGGAGCACCTTATGGTGCTCACATGTATAGGCAGAACCCTTCTTGTCATACAGGTAACTTCTGTGACACAGGCTTCTGCAGCTGCAGTACGAAGTGGAGGGAACACAAGTGACTATGTGAGCCTAGGCCCATGCGTGACCATGCAGGAGTCTCAACCGTAGCCACCAGGTGAGACCCTTTGGCCTGTGCTTTGTGCATAACCTAGCGTGCCGGCTCGTACAATTAGTAAAATGTCTGGCTAGCAGCTAGCCCATTGGTAAGCTTTTCTCTCTCTGGTTCAAGAAACGGCTTCATTTCAAAGCTTCTTAATGTTTTTGTATGATTTCCAGGGTAAGTGTTGGTAGGAAACGAAGTTTCTTTAATATCCGGGGAGTGTAACTCTGTTGCTGCAACATGTTCACACCAGACTCTGCTCTGTTCAGCTCCTGTTTCTTTTTAAACTGGTGTTATACAAACCTACAGATCTAAGTAACACAGATAGCAAAGGATGAATTACACAAAACAGCCGAACGTGAGCATTTCCATGTGGCAAACCCCCCACCAGAGGAGCACTGCAAGATGACTCCCAGGCAAACCAGAGAAAGGAAAAGACTACGTGCAATATGGAGATTTTATCTGTGTGTTTGGTGTCCATCTCCCTAGGTTTCCATTTGGTTTTGGCCATATGCCTCCTGTGTCTCTGTGACTAACCCTCTGGGGCCAACCATAGCTAAAGCAATCTTCTCTTTGGAAAACCTCCTTTTTCTAATTCTTGCAAGGACCAGTTTGAGTCTGCAATATTAATAATATCATTAATCCACTCATGTATAAGCTGGAAATGCCTGCTGGTATAGGGAACAACTCACACACCAGCTGTGGACGTGGCTAGGTCACCAGTCACGTTGGGGCTGTGGGGGCAATGTGGTGCAGGAAGGGCTGGCCAGCTGAGGCCACAGGGAGCGTGCTGTGACCCACACGCCGGCACCATCCCTGCCTGCCTGGGGTCCCGGCCAAACATGCACTGAGCCCACGACCTGGGATGGGTGCCTGAGCACATGCCACAGGCAGGGCTGGCCTTCTCCAGCGCTAGTGCCTGCCTCTGCTCCTCCAGGATTTGGCTCTCCTGCCTGGTACAGGCCACCCACAACCATGTCTTAGCTCCTCTTCCCTGTCTGTGCCTTCGCCTTTGGCTTACGGCAAAGCCCTTGGTCTCCCTCCGGCTGCGGCTTAGCTGCTCACCTGCCCTGGAGCCAAAGTCCTGCTCTGACATGGGCCCCCTGCGCAACTCTGATTCAGGCTGCTGAGAAAGATGTGAGACACTGTGGCAGCAGGTCAGCAATGCAAAATTACCATGCCGGGAATTGCTGGGTCGCACGGTTGGTGCACCAGCCTTGGTGGAGGGAGTGGCAGGTGGCAGCTCAGCAGCGGGGAGACTCCTGTCCAGGGGATTGCGGAGACCAACCTCTCTTCTCCCGTCTGATGCCCACTGGGCCACCAGAGAGACTTTGGGGTGAGGGGCATGCTAATGCTTAACTTAGTAGTTTGTCAAATCCCAATTTTTAATGTGTGTTATGTAATAAATGATCACTTTATGCTTTTGAGTTGCGCATGTCCTGTTTGCAGAGTCTCTTTGTGCCTAGTTAAAGATGCCCAAACAGACTGACCCAAAAGACAGGCCATAACACGTTTGGAATGAGGACCTACTTGTGTTCACCTTGCTAGCCCAGGTTTTCCTGTGCTGGTGGGGTGGGTTGTACACCCAGCTTGATAGAGCACATTGCTTTTCTCCACAAAGACAGGAGACGCCTCATCCATGGTTTTTTAGTCTCTCTTCATGACCCTGGTGA
This sequence comes from Burhinus bistriatus, assembly GCA_013397275.1. Classification (NCBI taxonomy): domain Eukaryota; kingdom Metazoa; phylum Chordata; class Aves; order Charadriiformes; family Burhinidae; genus Burhinus; species Burhinus bistriatus. Next base: position 157,376 of record VYXH01010762.1, read on the forward strand.
CTTCACTGACTACAGGGAAGATCCTTCTTCCCTTTGATCCCATGGCCTCCAGCCTCTGTTACTCCATCAGACTCCCTAGTGTAAATTAATAATGTATATAAGTTATTAATTTGCACTGATGGTCCAGAAATGCTACACTAGAAGAAAACCCAGAAGCTTCATATGTAATTATGAAGGCACAACTTCGCAGTTACCACAGATGAAAGTGGTCTTCCAACAGCCTGAAGTTACAGGACAGCAACAAGACAAAATGATGCAAATTGATTCATGGCTTCTCCGTGCATGTCTGTTGTGTCACTCACTAAATTCAGTGATGTCCAGTAACGTGTTTAGTCTGTTATTTTGAAAGTAATAAACCTTCATATACTGAAAATGGAAAAAGTGTCTGGTATATAAATAATTAAGTTAATTTCCAGTCTCTCAAAATAGTGCATCACTTAATTTCCTTTTCTATAATCTTCTTTTAAGGTAAAATTAAGTGGGTGTCCTCTGTGTTTCAGTGCCTTTCCTGTATTTCTAGAAAAATTATTACTATGTCTACACAGAGAATTATAGAATGCAAATGTAACAAAAATACCAGGCAATTTACTATAAATGTTAGCTTGATGAGCAATTAATCTATTTCTATATGTCTGCTACATCTACCATTAAAAGTAGTTTCAGTTATGTGTTTCTTTGATTAACGCATTTTTTATGATTTAAGTGTAATGGAGCTATACATATTAGAGACCTGTCCTGCACTTAAAGTTTTGCTGGGAAGCGTGAGGTTAAGAATATCTGGATTTACTGAAAAATTAATCTGTTTTTTGCTTTTTGCACCTTCACTTTTGAAACATCTTCCGTACCTTTGCAGTATTACTCATGTTGGTTTAGCCATTCTCCACAAATTCCTTTGTTAGCAATTGTTCTGAAAACAAGAGTATCTGCCCCGGTGCAGTGATATATCTCATTGTAGAGCATAATGGTAAAGCGGATTTTAATCTACCCAGTTATCATATTTGCTTGATGATTCTGCCTGGTTTTGCAGTGGATCTTTTTTGGTAATTAAGCTAAATAAGTCTGCTGATGTTACCTATACGAAGAATAGACATTTCATTTCCTCTTACCCATGATTTGTATTCCAATTTCCTGTACTTTATAAGCATAAAGTAACACAGCCAACAGCTTAATGCTGCAGCCATCGCATCCAGCCACTTGCAAGCATTCAGTCATTCATTTGTTTCTGGAGGGGGGGTCATTTCCCACTCTGCTCCGCTGGCTGGCAGCTTGCATACCCCAGAATTTAAGATTATTTGCAATGAATTTCTGTAGCTCTCTGTGCACATTGTAGGATTTGACTACTCAGTCCACTTTGATTTCTAGACACAGAAGTTCAGTGGACCTACACAATGATAAACTGTATTAGTAAAAGGAGCTTCAAATGCACACTTTGTTTCTTTGCTTCTTCCTGCTCCTCTAGAGATCATCGCCCTGAGCTTTGCCTTGACTTTGCCTTGACTTAGCCTCTCTCCTGCAATATTTCTTGTAGCCCTTCACTTCAGTGCTCTGCCAGAGCGGTATTTCACAGTCACATGCCCATTCAGCCTTCCCTCTTGGATGTATTCGATCGGAAAAAGTGACTGGGAAATGGGACATTTGCCTGTACAGTACAGCTGAGTGACAAACACAGGTGTGCACCGTTTGACTGACCAGATGCAGAGAATGCTATTGTTTTGCTTCATTTCATCCTTTATTCTTCTAAACATTTGGACTTATTACATCTTTTTTACACTGGCAGCTAGGTTCAAATTCTATCAGTAGCTGCTGGCGTTTCTTCTTGGCTTTGTTTTTCTGTTGCATTTTGGTTGTCTGAGTTATGACTGAAGTTAAATCATATCAGCATGTTTTCTTCTTCTCTTCTGACTGCTTCAGTGCCTGAAGTTCTCTGTATGGCTGGGGGAAAAAAAAGAATTAAAAATAAAAAGGATTCTGCAAGTGCGCTGTTTTCCCTGCCTTTTGATTCAAATTGTAATTTTGCTAAAGAAACCCCACCAGAATCTCTAGAGTCAATCCTGACCTCAAAACATCTCTGCCTTTCTTATCTGAAAGAAGAACTCCTTTTATTTCAAATAAGCTTCTGCTGAAATCCTCGTGTGTCCTTTCTTAATCAACTCCTTTTAACTACCCTAATTCTGCATTTTTGATTGGTTTAATCCTTAATCACCAGGAGCAAAAGGGGGCTTTATTTTCCAGCAATGAGGAGAGTCCCTTGCAAGGAACAGTGCCACGTCCCAGCCTCTGCTAATGCATTTTGCATGCAAGAGTCACTAAACAAAGCACGTAAACAGCGGTGGGAGCAGAGACCAGAACGCAGCAGTTCAACCCCAGCCTCTTGCTGCAGAAGTTTCTGCTTATCAATGCCAGAGTGCCCTTTTTGCTATGCCAGGAATGGCAGGCATATCACTTTTTGTTTTCCTATGTACTGTTCTAATTATTGCTCCACTGTGTGTTTTATTTCTCAGCCCAGATATCTCTCACGACTGATTTTCATTCAGTACAAATGTTCTCATTATAAAGACTTAACATGAGGAGAATATAAATGAGAAGCTGAGTGTACGCTAAGAACTTGCTTATACAGAAACTATATTGACCAAAGAAACAGCAGAGTAAAACACATGCCAGCATTAACATGCTCCTATTTCCAGGATTCAAACAGTTTCTTTTCCCATAAGAATGGTGTGACTCCTTGCCTCTTAAACCAAGCCAATGTAATGATTTTGTTTAACTGAAATGTTCAGTTTTGGTCCCTGCTATACAAAAAAAATGTGGCCGGGCTGGAGAGGGTCCAGAGAAGGGCCACCAAGATGATCAAAGGACTGGGAAGCCTGCCATATGAGGAAAGGCTGAGAGAACGGGGTTTGTTCAGCCTTGAGAAAAGAAGGTTTAGGGGAGACCTTATCACCACATTCCAGTATTTAAAGGGTGGCTACACCCTTTAAGGGACGGAGACTCCCTTATTACAAGGAGTCACATGGAAAAGATGAGGGGTAACGGGTACAAGTTACTCCAGGGTAGATTCTGATTGGACACAAGAGGAAAATTTTTCACAGTGAGAAAAATCAGCCATTGGAATAATCTCCCCAGGAAAATGGTGGATTGGACACGTTTAAGATTCAGCTGGGTCGTCTTGTCTAGACCGTGCTTTTGCCAAGGAAGGTTGCACCAGATGATCCTTGAGGTCCCTTCCAATCTGGTATTCTATGATTCTATGAAATAAAAAGTGCAAAGCATTTCTATGGAACATTATGGTACAGCACTCATGATCTCTTTGAAAGCAAATGCAGCTTCATGAGTTGCAGAAATTACCCCTTATCTCTACATGAAAATTTACGGAAGAATCAAAATTCCAAAAGATTTTCCACAAATTAAATTACTACATGACCATGACTTAGAACAATGTTCATAAGGCTAAAACAACACTTACTTTATCCAACTGCCCACTAATCATGCAGCTGACCCACTCATTGTCTCAGTTCTGGGAGGGTGTATCCCTTGGGAACTGCTTTTGTCCAGTGATTTTGGGCCATCTCTGCTGCTTCAGGATCAGACAGCAGTCATCTGTAGATGAAGACTTCAGTGAACAGCCACACAGGCCCTCCTCTGACCTCTGGCAGTGCAAGTGAGACCAGAGGTGTCTCTGCAAAGACATCAACCTCTTTGGGATTTCAGTGTCAACTTCCCCCCTCCTCCAAGGGACAGAAACAGCTGAAAGCTACAGTATGGATTCAGTCTCTCATTTTCCCAGGCCAAGACAATATGCCATTAACAGCTGAACGAAGGCAGAGGGCATTCACAGATAAAAGACTGCTTTGAAAAAGATTGTGCAAAACAAAGTCCCAGGCTAGAAGCAGAGCGAAGAAACTCTCAGGCGTCCGGCTACCAGGCTCCACCTGAGGCAACTGTATTCCCTCCTGGCTTCCATGGGGCTGCAGCTGGCTCCACAGGTAGTATTTCATCTGCAGTGAAAAACTTTGGTTTACACTTCATTTCACGAGTGTATTCTCAGACATAACTGCATTTAAAAAGTAAATGTGTGTTTTTACCAAACTTCAACTTACAAGGTCTACTGAGCGCAGTGGTTTTGCTCTTCTATTTTTCCTGCTTGTTGACGACATAGATGTGTAGGATATCTCTCAAGGCTTTTATAAAATCAGAATTCTAACAAGAATATACGAGTCATGTCTAGACTGACATAAAAATGAAACAGTATCATTCTTGCCACCAGAATGAAGCATGGCTCACAGCCTTTGATCCATGATACACTCACATGGCCTTTAGGCTAAAATAGCACACACAAAAGTGTGCACAGTTATAATCTGAAACTCCTATAAATATATAACATGAAGCCTGTTGAATCCTAACTTCCAGAGTGTATAACCTTGCCATGAAGTAGTATTTTACCACTCAAAGTGTCATACTTACTTCAGTAGGAGCAGTAGCAGAGGGCATTATCCAGTGTGGGTCCCAAAATCTGCATATTTGGATACAGCGTCTAAATCTGCCCTTAAGTTCCAATCCCTGTTTAAATTTGTGTCACCTTCAGTCAACACAGAAACACTATTTAGTTCCCTTTTCATAAAGAGCTTGATGCACATTCATTTGCTGCTTAACTATCTAGACTGAGCATCCCTCTGCCATGTTCACCCATGCTTGGAGACATGGGTTTCTACAACAGTCTCTCTTCCTACATCAGAGAATTAATGTCTCTGGATCAGGACTTACAGGGATTTACTGATCTCTCTGGTTACTCTGTCAGCTCTTAAACACCTCTGATGCTCAGCTCAACTGTGGAGACAATTCATGGCAAGGGCTGCTCACGTATCAAATGTATGGCTTCTGCAACTTCTGTGCTCTACGCCTAGACCAAGCATAGATGTCAGGAACAGTTTCTCAGTGGGTCACAGGCAGTCCAAAGGCTTCCAGCTAGCCTAGGCCTGGAAGCTGAGCTACTACTTTTAAACCTGTCACAGACATCTCTACAATCAGCAGTGTAGAAATACTCTTGAGTATGAGCAAGCTAGAAGGTAGAACTGAAAACAAAACATGGACAAACTTGCACCATCTGTTTTGAAATGCCAACACTTTCCCAGAATAACCTGTGCATCACTACCTCAAGACGTTCCCCAAAAGAAGCGCTTAATTAAAAAACAGAATTGTCTGAAAGTGATTTATGTGTGAGGAAGGCAACATATTTTTTCTTGTGTGTGCAGCTCAGAGCTTCACACCTGCCTATATTAGGTTCAGTCTCTATGTATCTACATTCTTCGGTGCTCACCTCACAGCTCCATACAAGAGATTTATTTTTTAATTTGGCAGCCAGGCTTCACTACCGGTGGGGGGCGTTGGGGGTGGGGGGGGTTGGAGGGGTGAAATAAATCGAGAAAGAAAGAAGAGTTGTCATAAGAGAATAACTCCAGATGAGTGATTTTTTTTTTNGCTACTACTTTTAAACCTGTCACAGACATCTCTACAATCAGCAGTGTAGAAATACTCTTGAGTATGAGCAAGCTAGAAGGTAGAACTGAAAACAAAACATGGACAAACTTGCACCATCTGTTTTGAAATGCCAACACTTTCCCAGAATAACCTGTGCATCACTACCTCAAGACGTTCCCCAAAAGAAGCGCTTAATTAAAAAACAGAATTGTCTGAAAGTGATTTATGTGTGAGGAAGGCAACATATTTTTTCTTGTGTGTGCAGCTCAGAGCTTCACACCTGCCTATATTAGGTTCAGTCTCTATGTATCTACATTCTTCGGTGCTCACCTCACAGCTCCATACAAGAGATTTATTTTTTAATTTGGCAGCCAGGCTTCACTACCGGTGGGGGGCGTTGGGGGTGGGGGGGGTTGGAGGGGTGAAATAAATCGAGAAAGAAAGAAGAGTTGTCATAAGAGAATAACTCCAGATGAGTGATTTTTTTTTTTAACCCTATTTTGTTTTCACTTTTGAGTAAATTAATAGCTGTGTCTTCGCAAAACCAGAAATAAAGGCTATCGCTGGCATTTTAAAAGGAAGTGAATGGTTTAGAAACAAAAGCCCTGCTGAATTTCATGGGTCAAAACATCTGAAGATCAAAGATAGGTTTTAGCTGCTTTAAACATAGGTATCTAATGTCTTTTCAGAGGCACCGAGATATCATCTAACCCACAGTTCCTGAGCCTGAAGAGCACGTCTCCTGTAGGGTTTGTGTTGTATTTGCCAGACCCATGCCAGGCCATCTCAAATGACACTTGCTGCCTATGTTCAGGCCATTAAGTCCCCTATATTTTATTTTTTCAGAGCTGCTATTATTGATCCCATCCATAAGAACTGTGAATGAGTGGAGTCTCCAATAACCAGGCCACCTCTCAAAGTGTCTGGACATAAATTCAGTGATTAATTTATACAGTTTTACTTGAAATTTGAGAACAATGACTGTTACAAGCTGAATCATATAAAAAGGCACTTAATCATGGTAATGACTTGTAGGGAGGAAAGGGAGACGACAACCTGAGATTCACATAGAATACAAGAAAATGTTTTCCTGTTTTCATAGCTGATTTTCTGGTTTTGTGTTGTCATCTGCAAGTTGGATTTAAATTGCTTGATACCATATGAATACTCTGAATGAACTAGTACTCAGTGATATTTGATATGACAACAAAAATTCTCTCCTCAGCCTATGGAATAAGGGGCTGGGCTCAGAGAGTCACGGTACAGGGATGTATACACCCACTTGTGAAAGTTTGGGGTTTTTTTTAATCCAGGGATGATTGCAGATTCAGATTTTTTAAAATTATTATTCTAGAGCAAATTTGAGACTACACATTAAACTCAAACTCAATTTTTTATGTTGAAGAGCAGATATGGACCTCTAGGAAGTTGTACCAGTACTTTGTTCTAAATCCATGCTGCCCAAAATATAAATTAATCCCTAGAGTTTCAAAGTCTTGCCATTTAAAACAATAACGACTTGGGACTAGTTTATCTGCATGAATTTCTTCACATGATTTCAGCACCCAAGCTCTAGATCAGTATCTTGGCACAACACTTGTAGTCCCCTTGGTGTGTTTCATACAAGCACTGTTTCTGTCAATCCTGTTACTTGCAAGTACTTCATTTTATTAAAGTCCATTTGGAGATGGGTGAAAACGTACATAGAGTGCAAAGAAAAAAATACTTTATTGTGAACATGGCATGTATGAGACATTTCAGAATACACTGTTATATATCAAATGAGAAAAAAAAAANTGCTCAGCTCAACTGTGGAGACAATTCATGGCAAGGGCTACTCATGTATCAAATGTATGGCTTCTGCAACTTCTGTGCTCTACGCCTAGACCAAGCATAGATGTCAGGAACAGTTTCTCAGTGGGTCACAGGCAGTCCAAAGGCTTCCAGCTAGCCTAGGCCTGGAAGCTGAGCTACTACTTTTAAACCTGTCACAGACATCTCTACAATCAGCAGTGTAGAAATACTCTTGAGTATGAGCAAGCTAGAAGGTAGAACTGAAAACAAAACATGGACAAACTTGCACCATCTGTTTTGAAATGCCAACACTTTCCCAGAATAACCTGTGCATCACTACCTCAAGACGTTCCCCAAAAGAAGCGCTTAATTAAAAAACAGAATTGTCTGAAAGTGATTTATGTGTGAGGAAGGCAACATATTTTTTCTTGTGTGTGCAGCTCAGAGCTTCACACCTGCCTATATTAGGTTCAGTCTCTATGTATCTACATTCTTCGGTGCTCACCTCACAGCTCCATACAAGAGATTTATTTTTTAATTTGGCAGCCAGGCTTCACTACCGGTGGGGGGCGTTGGGGGTGGGGGGGGTTGGAGGGGTGAAATAAATCGAGAAAGAAAGAAGAGTTGTCATAAGAGAATAACTCCAGATGAGTGATTTTTTTTTTTAACCCTATTTTGTTTTCACTTTTGAGTAAATTAATAGCTGTGTCTTCGCAAAACCAGAAATAAAGGCTATCGCTGGCATTTTAAAAGGAAGTGAATGGTTTAGAAACAAAAGCCCTGCTGAATTTCATGGGTCAAAACATCTGAAGATCAAAGATAGGTTTTAGCTGCTTTAAACATAGGTATCTAATGTCTTTTCAGAGGCACCGAGATATCATCTAACCCACAGTTCCTGAGCCTGAAGAGCACGTCTCCTGTAGGGTTTGTGTTGTATTTGCCAGACCCATGCCAGGCCATCTCAAATGACACTTGCTGCCTATGTTCAGGCCATTAAGTCCCCTATATTTTATTTTTTCAGAGCTGCTATTATTGATCCCATCCATAAGAACTGTGAATGAGTGGAGTCTCCAATAACCAGGCCACCTCTCAAAGTGTCTGGACATAAATTCAGTGATTAATTTATACAGTTTTACTTGAAATTTGAGAACAATGACTGTTACAAGCTGAATCATATAAAAAGGCACTTAATCATGGTAATGACTTGTAGGGAGGAAAGGGAGACGACAACCTGAGATTCACATAGAATACAAGAAAATGTTTTCCTGTTTTCATAGCTGATTTTCTGGTTTTGTGTTGTCATCTGCAAGTTGGATTTAAATTGCTTGATACCATATGAATACTCTGAATGAACTAGTACTCAGTGATATTTGATATGACAACAAAAATTCTCTCCTCAGCCTATGGAATAAGGGGCTGGGCTCAGAGAGTCACGGTACAGGGATGTATACACCCACTTGTGAAAGTTTGGGGTTTTTTTTAATCCAGGGATGATTGCAGATTCAGATTTTTTAAAATTATTATTCTAGAGCAAATTTGAGACTACACATTAAACTCAAACTCAATTTTTTATGTTGAAGAGCAGATATGGACCTCTAGGAAGTTGTACCAGTACTTTGTTCTAAATCCATGCTGCCCAAAATATAAATTAATCCCTAGAGTTTCAAAGTCTTGCCATTTAAAACAATAACGACTTGGGACTAGTTTATCTGCATGAATTTCTTCACATGATTTCAGCACCCAAGCTCTAGATCAGTATCTTGGCACAACACTTGTAGTCCCCTTGGTGTGTTTCATACAAGCACTGTTTCTGTCAATCCTGTTACTTGCAAGTACTTCATTTTATTAAAGTCCATTTGGAGATGGGTGAAAACGTACATAGAGTGCAAAGAAAAAAATACTTTATTGTGAACATGGCATGTATGAGACATTTCAGAATACACTGTTATATATCAAATGAGAAAAAAAAAAAGCTCTGATGCATGAGATAAATGACCGGTACTTGAGACCAATGAAGAATATGCACATAGCTGTTCTAACAAACAGCACAATTCTGATACCAATCGCAACATATATAGCTTTTATGGTCAGAGGCAATTTTAAACAATTTTTATGAAAAACGCAAATATTGGACCTACTCCTGCATTGCTGTATATCCAAAGCTTCAGTGAATCTTGCAGATATGCGGAGGGAACAAGAGCAAACTGACACCCCATCTCAGGCAGCAGAAGGTAGAGATGGAGGAAACATCAAAAACAAGAGAAGAACACTGTTCTACAAAAGTAAAAAGGCAAATATTATCCCAAAGAATATTAATATTTTCATGAGAAATCTTAATTGCAGCATCCTGACCCCATTAAAGCCAATAAGAGTCTGTCATTGAGATCAGTGGAGCCTGAATTTCATTCTGCAATTTGAAACATTCTTGCATTAGTGTAAACATCAGCAGAAACAACATGTCACCATCTATACAAGTATTCAAGTGCTGTTTAAAAAAAAAAAATAAAAACCAGACAGTGCTAACCCAAAATGCCAGTACATATCCAAAAGGCAGATAATTAAAAGAGGGTTTTGTTTTTTTTTTTCAAATATACTTTAAGTATTTAAAAGCTTTCATTTTTTAAAATTTGCATATCATTGCTAGGGAAGGGATCAATGTGAAAAATCTGAATTATTTGCAATGATAAAGGAAGGGCACCAGTGTTTGCTCAGCTTTATTTGAAACTAGTATTTTTCCACTTTGGAGTTATGACATATACCTGCACATTCAGATGTGTTTCAAAGCAGTGCTGAGGAGTGGCTGTACTTCGTCATTATGAAATATAATCCTTCTGTGCAAGTATTTCATCATGATTCCTCATGAGCCATTAACACCCATTCATATTTTCAGTAAAAAAGAAACAGAAAAATTTCTCGAAGAATTTTGTTTCTCTCTTCGAACAACCCAATGAGATTTTACATCGTGGCATTTTACAAACATGCATTTGGAGATCCAGAGTCAATACACCTTTTCCATTTACTGTTAGAGTTGTGCCTGTCTTCAAACAGTTCTTTGCTTATTTTTGTTCGGATCTCAGGACTGGATAACAGCTCCTTTATCTGATTCAGTCTGAATAACAGAGCCTGTGTTTCTCTGTGCAAAGCTTCCTTTACTAAGTCTGCTTCATGGCTCTTTCCTAAAGGAAAAGAACAATATAATACATTTTATAACAACTAATGTCATTTAGAGTCATTAACATACAGAGATCAAGAGATCGTATCTGCTTTGGACAGTACTAATTGCTCAGCCTTTTGCCCATATTGATTTTTTATAAAAAGGTAATTCGTCAAAAAAATATAATTTACATCAGCAAATGCTACCAAAAAGTAAAGAACAGTACAGAGTCACATTTAAGAGAAACTCCTGCCATATTACATACTGTGTAATAGTATCTGCGATGAATATCTGTAGTGGTAATTTTTAGCTTGGGGTTGACTGCTGTTGACTAGGAAACAGCATGTGCTCTCACATGGAGTAAGTAGCCCTGTGGCAGTGCCAAACCCTCAGGCAGAGGGCCCCGCTTCCACTTATGGCAAGGCCTCTTCCACAGCCATTCATGACAATCCGAAAAGCAAACACAAAGGGTTCAGTTTCTCTTCAAAAGCAAGGAATGGACCCCTGGTACCAAGAGCCAGTGAAGACTGGAGCTGCCTGCTCCACCATTCTTGTCCTTTTCCACCGTCCATCCCTTCCAGCATTCAATAAATTTTCAGCAGTGCAAGCACTTATGAAACCAGTAGACAGTGTCCTTCGATTCAGAACAAACTTTTGATAAGAGACTCACAAAGCAGAGTGCCTGTCACCCAGCACCACTTAGCAAATTTCAGCGGGGTGCTGGGACATGTTTTTGTGGTTATTCTTGGTGGGATATTTGCTCCCGGGCTTTTTGCACAGTGCTCACTTGCTGTTATCATTGTCGCTCTCATTCTTACTGCCACTTGCTGCTGCTTCAGTTTTCATGGGGCTTCCATCAGTCTGTCTGGTTTTGTTTTGCGTTTCTTCTAAGTATTGCTGTACAGCCTTCAGCACCGCATTCTCCACCAGCCTTTTGCTGAGGCTCACCAGCTCTGCATCATCTGGCTCTACTGCGTGTTTTTCACCTATGTGTCACAACAGACAAGAGAAGGAATTCACTGCCACGGACAGATAGCAGCTGCAATATCAGGAGCCTCTGGCTGAACTGGATTTTAAGTTACTAGCTGCCTCTTCCTGATTGTAAAAAGCAATTTCCCCCTTCTCAAGCTCTGAATCAGAAATGTTTCATGAAGATGTATACAATATATCAGATCAAAAATAATTCACCGCTCATCTTTATTGTAACACTCCAGTAAAAGCCACTGGCTAACACTGTAAGCACCCACTCAGCTTATAAGAGTAACAGTGTAAATTTCATTTCCTCTGGCCAACAATCATCCGTGCCATCGGGGCAAAGATGAAGAACATGGCACACGATCAATTTACATTTTAGCATCATTCTTAAATTTAGCTGCCCCTGATTTTTGATTTTGCTTAATAAATCTAAAATCTTCTACCTAGTTATTCACTGCTTGTAATTCAAGAGTTTCTTATTGGACAAATGACTAAAATACTCTAAGCGCAGGTTAGAAATTTTTTTCTAAACAAAGCATAAAATTTGGAAAACCCATATACTCCCTCCCTGTCTCTCTTCTGTCTTCTAACTTAAAGCTCCTGACACTGAAGGAATGCAAGGTCCAGCAATCTATTCTTAGATATCTGTTGATAAAAGCAAGAAGCTAGCATTTCCTTGTTTTGTTAAGAGCTCGCATGAATAAACATATGCTATGAAATAACCATATACATAGTGAAGATTCTCATACATACATGTATTTTGAAATTGTACTTTTCCATTAGTCATTTTCCTAATAAACTATATAGCCTACTATAGAATCATCCTTTTATGAAGAATGCAATCCAGGAAAAGCAGATTTTATTGTCTGATCTCCACTGGGCATGTAATTTGTCACTTTGCAATTTCTTGCACTGGCTAAATAACTGTTTCCCTCCATCTATATTTAAAGGCCATATTTTTAATGTCCTTTTCTGGAGTTAGCACTCTGCAACCAGTAATAAGAGGCTGCTTAGTCACACACATCTGGTGAAACAGATACTATTGTACGCTCTCAGCACAAAGCTTTGTACTGTTCAATTATCTAAATTTGCTCTTTTTCACATATGTAAATTTATTCAAGTTTGCCAGCACATATAGATTATAGTTATAAAAGACTTTTATTCGTCTTCCGAGTGGATTGCGCAACCCAGGAGTGATTTCACTGATAATAATTCATATGGGGATTCGAGGGGGAGAGGGAGAGGTAAACAAAACTCTTCATTTTGAGAGGCAGCATCTTTATTAGCTGTTAGTAAAAGCATCCCGCTCTGTAACAGCAGGACAGACCAAACTCTTCCAGTTCTGGGCCTCCACAGCACTGTTACTGTGGGGAAGGAAGAACTGTGCTCTCCAGCTGAAGAGTCATTAGACAAGACCTGGGTAAAGGCATTTCATTACATTTTGGAAAAAGTTTGGGAAAATACTGTGAAAAATATTTAAAAAGGCAGCTAGGGCAATACTTTTGATTAAAATAAAATTAAAAAAATAAGAGAAAATATTAAAAATGGGTTTAGCATTTCCAAGAAACATTTTATGTTAATATGTGAGTCCAAGGGAAGCACAGCCACTATTCCCAAAACGACTCAAACAGCTACATCATCCACGGTCTCTGGCCCAGTGCTTACCATGTTCTTTCATGATCTCCAAAAACCGGGCTTAAGCCTATCCTTTAACTTACTTAGAGGAGGGACTTAATTCAGGCTCTTATCTCCCACGAGTCCTAAGATGTATATAAGCAGCATCTCCTCCCAGCTTTTATGAATTGAACCCACATGCTCCTTTGAATGCAGCTCTTTGATTCCAAATTTCCTTTGCTTTATTAAAGATGCTCGACAAAATGTTTTGGTTGTTCCACTCTATTTATTCACTAGAAAAAAATAACACTGTGGTTTCCAGTTGGAGAGTTTCTTATTTTTCAGAATTGCTAGTGAATCACAGAAATTGTTAATCACACAGCTCTAATGGTCTGTCCACGCAACTCTGAACAAAATCAATACAAAACATGGTGCTCAGCCACTCTGATACTTGACCCTATAGTACTTAATATGCAGAATATGACTAATCAGTCAGAGGCCTCCAGATACCACAAAACAGTAGTGATTATATTTACTCAGAATGTAATTTTACTTGTAGTACATTATGTATTATACTTACAGTCTAAAAAAAGGACAGAGCTCTTCTCATAAAGATTTTCTGCAAAACATTTCTCATTTACATATATATGTATAAAATCCATACCTACTATTGCATCTAAAGCTTCAAATTAAGTAGATAGCTCACTGTGTAAGTAATTTCTCAAGCATGAAAAAAGTTAGACTACTTAAAATAAGCATTTAAAAAGTACAGTTTATACAGCTACAGAAGACTATTTTGGTGGGGTTTTGTTGTTTGGGTTTTTTTTTTTTTTTAATATTTTGAGACATTCATGGCTCACCAACAGACTGGAGTTGAGTCTATAGCACCTCCTAAGTGCTCTGCACTCCCACTGCGAAGACATACACCGGATCTGACTGACATGTGAATGCGTGCACATCCCTGTATGAACAGCACCCTTGGATTTATCTGTCCAGCCACCTTGGTGGACTGGCACATGAGGCTGTACGATTCACTCATGCTCTGTTTATATTCTCAGACTCCCTAAATAGCAGTTATGTGTCTGTGCAATGCTGAGGTTCATTGGCAAGGTAGTAGTGTAGTATTGTATAATTCCCATTTGTGACTGTTAACAAAAAGAAATAGGTCACGTAATTATAACAGGTTCTGATCATCTGTATTTGCTTGAATATTTAACACATGTATATGTCCTGTTTATATATCTCTCTCCATGCTACATCTGCTGCTTGCCTGCTTCTTAGATGTATACAATTCCTTTGCAGCAGGCAAATGCTTGTCTTATGTTATAGGAATTATCAGAACATCAGTAAAAAGTTATTGTAGATATGAACGTTTTAGATTTAAAAGGGATGTTTAAAAACATCAGAATTGTTTTGCAAACTTTTTTCTGAAAAGGGAGCAGATATAGCATATGCACTGTATCTATGCTGTGCCTCTCAGTATGGACTGTGCCACTACTTTATGTCTGTGCCTGTGAATAAAAAACTTCCACTGTCTTCTCCTGCATGTGGCTCAGAATAAAAATGAAAACAACCTTTCATTTTGTTTATCACAGAATTCTCTTCTATAATTCTTGAAAGATGAAAATAAATTCACACTCTGTGAATGTATCTTAGTGCATCCACGTCAAGCAGTGGATTTTACTACTGAAACTGAAGCATACCTATTGTCCTGAAATGACCACCATTTTTCACAAAAGGGAACTGTCAACTGCACAGAATTATTCAAAAGGGGCTTTATGATCCTACAGTGTGCTGCTAGTAGTTATGGACATGAACCAGATTCCTGCAACGAAATCCAAGTTTAGCTTCAAATTCACTGCTGTATCTCTCTACTGGAGTAGGTTTACTCTCCAAGACTACACCTCCTCACACTTTACAAGACTGTAATCTGGATTTTTAAATACTGCATTGGAACAAATCAGATTTTGTGATCCTTGTACAGCATTTTCAAGGTCTTGACACAGCCTGTTTTAGAGTCCATGTAGATATCTCAGATTTGGAGAGAGGCAGGACAGTTACTTGGATCCCTCTCCTGTTTATACTACTAGTCCATTTTTTGTGAGAGATTTAATTGAAGGAACCAACAGTAGATCCCTTCTACAGGAAAATGCAGTTTTACAACCTTTTACCAGCTACACTCCAAGACATGTTCTGCAATCCTTGCCTCATGGCCTCAACACACTGGGTCTTCTTTTTCCCCTCCAACAACCTTTCACCACAATGAAATGATACTAACATCATGATGTGGCAAATTATAAAGGAGACCCTTGGTATTTTGAATAGGTGACCGAGACCCGCTGGGAAGTCTGTACTCTGGCAGCAGAGGCTACAGTCTGCTCCCTGGGGGGGAGGCTGTGGTAACAGACATGCCTCCATCTACACTTTGGTACATCAGTTTTCTATATACTATTTTTACAAAATCTAGAAACAAAAAAACCCACTAGGGACTCAGGCAATCTTTCAAAAACTAAACATTAGGAAATTCCTTCTGAATGCTGGAAAACTTCATTTTTTCTGCTTACACTGTGCCTCTTACTGACACCAAGAGGGCAAACCAAGTTGCTGTTGCATGCACGCAAAGCTTTCACCACAATACTCCCTTTATATGGGTGACTCCTCAGTGGCTCCAACTCATAATAATCCCTCACTATAAGATATTTGAGTATTAACCCCTCCGTACAGGGATAAAAGCTTCGCTGGTGTGCAATACAGCGGGACCAGAAGGAAGGAGACAACTACCCTAACTATTAATGTACTATCATTTATTTCTGCTTACAGTGGGGTTGGAGAAAACAAAGGCAGGTCAATAAAACAAATGCAAGAAAGATTTCAGCATGTGAATTCATACAGTCTGCGATGTCAATAGTTGTGCCTTTATCATGGTGCACTATCTCTGTGTTAGCAGGAAAAGGCCTAAGAGTGAAGACATCACTTATACTCGTAACGTCCAGGCAGATGTTGACTACTGCAAAGCTGCCATGCTTGTCTGCAGCCTGTGGAAACATCTAGCTTTTGCTACACTAGACCTTTGTGTCTACAGAATCTGATTCAAAATGAAATTACATCTCTTTGATTTCCATGGGAATTGTATGCAGGTGTGGGAACCTCATCCAGACATGCAATGTCCTATGCATCAGACCAATGTGATGGACATTGTCTTTACTGAGGACTTTCAGATAAATTTGGTAGGCTATATTTGTTAACAGAACTATAGCCTTAGAGAAATACCATCCCTCCCCTTGCCCTGCAAAGACAGTGAGTCCACAGTCCACAATATATTAAAATAACATGCTTTAACCAGGCACCAGACTGTATGCTTCCCATACTTGCAACAGACTGTGAATGAGCCAGCACATTCAAGATCATGGTTTTGAAATAATGAATACAAACATGAGCATGTGCCCACATCTAATTAACACAATATGCACAGACAGGAAAGTCACAACTCTGAACATTTCCTTGCTAATTAGGAAGGACTTCCATGAAATGTCTCTTGAGTGGTCACTTAAGGAATTGGCACAAATAAGGCACTGAGAGGAAGGGTGAAATTATAATCTCATTATGGCATGATGGCGATGAAATTTGCGTTGCTGGATGTTCCCACTTGATGTCATGCAGAAGTTTAGCTCTCCTCTTGAAAATCTAACAAACTTCTTTGTTTTACATATGTTGCTCTAAATACAGGACTGTCTAACAAGGCAATACAGGCAATACCAATCTGTCCTTTGTGCTGACCACGTGGGTTTCTAGTTTGCTGGAAAGATTTTTTTTATTTTATTTGGCCCACCATGGAATAAACCCAACAAAAATAGGAATTTCTAGTACAGAGGAAATTAGGGGTGTTACAGCTATTCAGGGAAAATGGTACTCTTGCCAGTTTCAGTGATGACAGCAGCTCCCTTCAAGCTGGAGGCTTGGCAAACAGGCAAAAGTTTGTTTTGTTTCAGACAAAACCCTTTGAAGCTCAATGATCTAAAATTTCTGACCATCTCCAACTATACAGGGACAAACAGATTTTGCTCTGCTAAACCTACTCATCCTTCTACAAGCACTGAAGGATGTGATACCACAGGCATGAGCCTTCAAAAAAAAAAAAAAGGTAACTAAGACTCTAGTCCTGGCGTACCAGGAGTTCTGTTAAATGTCTTGGGTTTATGTTCCTATTAAAAGAGACCCGCTGACAGTGAAATTTCCTGACTCCCCTAGTGTCATTTAATGCTTAAATGTAATGAATTTATAAGAAGTCTAGTGTAACAGGAAACAAAGACAGCATAATGGCTGAAGGAAAGAAGATGGTTTAAAAAGCTGTGAGTTTTATTCGATTTTCTCACCGATACTCAGGTAGAGAAAACAACCCAAGTCACAAAAGTGGTGGAACACAGGAACGTCCCTCATGCACGCTGACAATGAGAGAACCAAAACATCTAGGCAGATTGTGATAGCAAACATCCAGGCAGCATTATTCACCCCCCTTCACCATCCACAGTGCTGCCCAGAGCCAGCAGCTCAAGAGAAAGTGAACAGGAGCTGCCTGAGCCAGCAGGGCTAGTAGGGACAATGGGAGAGTTCCTCTCCCTCCAGGATGCAGCCAAGCAGGAGCCTCCTGCTGTTTTCAAAGCCTGGGAGAGACCAGGCTTCCCTGCTTCCCAGGGGAAAACTGAGTAAGACAAGCAACAAATTCAGACACCTATTTGGTCATAATAAATTTCTCCATGTCATGGGGTTTTTGGTCCCTTCAGCCATATGAAATCAGAGTAGCTGTAGCTAAAGTGTTAATAATGCTGAAGGTACAACTACAGTTCACCTAATCTAATTCACAAGAATTTAAAAATTCTTCTAGAACATAGCGTAAAGAGAGATCACTTAATGAAATCTGTGGATGAAAAAATGAAACATCGCCACATCACAAAAATAAATTTAATGCAATCAGTCCTTCACATAAAATTAGCAGACTTTATAATCTAGGACAAGAAAAAAATAAATTATAATACTACTAGAGGACAACACTCATTTTTTTCCATCCTATTTTCTTCATGAATAGTGCAAGTATCTTAAGTTGATGAACAAGCACCTAGTAATCAAAATTAACATTATTCAGTCTGCTTCACCATTAGAAATCAAGAACTGAGTCCTGATTAATTGTTTAAACCAGTCGGTCTTACTTTCACATCCTTCCTATGCTAAATATCAAGTAGTTGTAACAGCATTTTCTTTGTGAAAGAATATAAAACTCCTTAAGAACATAACCAACATTTCCCTACCTAATAGCAACAGTTCTTTCATAAGCGCAATTCCCTAGAGCTCTTACACTGCACTCTCGCAAAGTAATTCCCTCTCCCTCTTCCCCCATATTTCTACTTCCTCAAACTCAGTCAGTCAAAGCCTATTCTAGCAGCACTTCAGTGAAATCAATCCAGCAAAACACATCTGCTATGCCAAAATTTAACTAATCCTCACAACTTTTAGCAACTTACACTCTGTACCATAATGGATTGCTCATTACCATGCCTTAAAAATGATGGTTCTCTTCTCTTTTCACTCCTTTTTCCATTCGCAAATTTTGTTATCTCTACCTACACAGTATTCACAATTCCATCCCTTCCTCTTCAGCATCCTAATAATTCTAATTCTGTCCCATTAACTTCAATGGAGAACTGCTTATTTATGCCAGCTGGTCTTCTGGTCCTTTATTTCTACCAGGCTGAACAGTTCTAATTTGGCGTTTCATCTTTGTTTCTTCATCCTCTCTTATTTTAAGGTAATATTTTTCTCAGTCTTTCTCCAACTCAGAGTAAGGGATATTCATGACAAAAACAATTTTTGCATTTCTCTTCACTACATTCAGAATCAACTGTGAAATCAAAAGCAGGTATTTTTTCTTCACTCCAGCTAAACAGCAATGCATTTGATTCCATAGTTCCCTTTGCCTTTTATGTTTTCCACATAGAAAAGTCCTCCCACTCCTATGTTTGGCTACAGGAGCGAAGAAAAGTTCATAAAGGATGAGGAGAAGGAATAAGACAGAAAATGTTTCCCCTCAAGAGCAAATTGTATCATTCATGGTTTTGAGATTTCCCGATATGGGTAAACACATATTGCATGGCACAATGCAAAGTGGTTTTAACTCCAAGAATGCAGGTATAGCTATACATCAGAGGGTTATGTGCTGTTACCATGTGGGGCACCAGAAGCAGTAACCTAGAGCATTTGAGAATTAGCCTGTCCTCAGCCTGGGTGCAGCACCATGTTGATCCAGCTAGTCTGCTGCTCATGTGGGAGCTTATACTTGGACACATCTTACCACATACCATGTTTTTATCTAAGGTCTAATCTTGTAATCTCTTCTTATTTTATGCCTTCTATAGAGACTATGGCTAAGAAAGGACCAAGGGAATGAAATTCACCTTTCAAAGCACAATTATGCACTTCATTTGAAATACAGTTAGTATTATCAGCCACTTGGGCTGAAGCAGGCATTACGGGCAATACCTCCATGATCTGGGTTGCATTATCCCAAGCCCGCTGTTGTTATTACACTTGGCCCTCCTTCCAAATGTTTCAGTCTGATTATAACAGAGAACACATACAATATGTGAATAGGGCACACAGGTGGGATCAACAGACAGTAACATTTATTTCATTAAATCAGAGGACCAACAGTGTTTCAAAACATGCAAACACTACACTAAATTTCATTTTAACAAGAGAAAGGTAAACCCAGATTTTAGCAGGGTGTTCAGTCAGTAGAACTCACCTTAGTCACAGGTTATATTTTGTAAAACTACAAGAATAAACTTTTCCTGTTGTGCTGGGAAAACCTCTCACATTCTACTAACGATGTGTATGTGAAAAGTAAAAAGGGAGCTGAGAGAAGAGAGGAAGAAAGGAAAACCTTTCTGATGGTAATGGATTTTTAAGAGAGCAAACAATGTTACTCATTTGCTGATTGTCCTCAGCCACAGTAAGTGCTGCAGAAAACATGCCTGATACTTAATATGTTTTTGTTCAATCCTTGTGCTTTGTACTAAAGTGGAAAATTGAATAAAATGCCATTTAAAAAATTATTGCTATGATGTGAAACAGAATGAGTAACACAATAATAGACCATGGCATAAGACATTTCTCCTCTTAGCAAAAAGATACAAGTTCTCTAGCGAGAGACAATGAATTATCCATGCCTGAGGATTTTAACTCACAGGAAACTCAGCAAATGCCCAGACGAAGTTCACCTGAGACTGGCAGATACTCAAAGGGATTAAGTCATCAGCAGAAAAGAAAGTTAATGGTGGATTTTGAGGGATTGGCATCAAGAGGAGATATCTAATAAGAAGTGAGTTTTCTCTATACCAATTTAGGACAGCAGTTCCTAAGGTTCATGAGAGTTACAGGCAGGGTCAGGAGCCTGACAGAAGTTCAGCTGTGTATGCTAACAGAATTACAAGTCTGAAAGCACCAACTATCATAAAAGTTTTCCAGTGCCATATCTATCACTGGTATAGGGCACTTTTAGCTATTTAAGGCCCAAGGACTTGGTCTACATGCAAATGTTTATCAGTGGAATGTATCTAAATTTTAAACAATGTTTGTGGCTTCCATTCCATTTTCCTTTTGTTAAGGCAGGATAACTTCCTAGCCCTTTGCCATGCTAAGTTCACAGCACATACAACCCTTCTCCTGTACCCCAAATTCCTCTAAATCACAGTATCTTCTGTCAATTCTACAGTTCAAGCTTATGGAAACAGAACCTTTCAAATTTTAGGAATAGCAAAACTGATTAGGTATGAAATATTACTAAACCAGCAATAATTAGCTGCTGAACAAGGTGCCAGTGTGCTTTATTACAACACTTTTCAAGATATGCTATTTTCCACTTTGCCTATAATAATTCCACAAATAATAACAGACCAGTGTCACCTAAAGGACAACCTCTCACTGGACCAAAGACTTTTGTTTGCCTTGTGTTGTTTGTCTGCATTAAGCTGAAAAACTTGGTCACAACATTGCAAAACCTAGAGACTCTCTGCAGTCCAGCATCTGTCACTGACAGGAAGCTTTCCCTGAAATATATACAAAATGTTCTCTCTTGTTCTTATTTCTCATGATGCAATAGAAGTAATTCTGTGCTATCTTAACAGTTGCTTAATCATGTTAACCAGTTCCTCCTCCTGCCTTCTGGCTTTGTAGCTTTTCCAAGACTGGCTAGTTCCTACTCTCAGAGCACATGGGCTGTCCCCACGATGGAGATTTGCAGTTCCCCAAGCATTTTCTGGAAGTGCAGCCCGGGTTCCTACTTTGTGTTTTGAGCATTATCTTCTTTTGAAAATGTAAACCTTCCTCAAAACTTCTTCCTCCTCTGCTCCACGACTGTGCCTCTTGAGCTTCTAGGACAAAAGTTACACTGATCTTTCCAGTGCAGATTTAGCTAGCACTGTATGCATGCCATTTCTGCTAAAAGGTTGTAGGTCTGGTGGCACATGATCTTGTTGGAGGGGAAAAAGAGATAGGGTTCGGTGTTTTTTTTTTTCATTCCCAGAGGTGAGCCTTTTCCATAGATGAAACCTGCTTTCCCCCCTTTTTCAAAAAGGACTGACTCCAGCCTCCTGGTCGTTCCAGGTCAGTATAGAAACATCAATTTTTAGAGTCTGATTATTTGTCCAGATTTTGGTTTCTAGAGACCTTTAACGAAACAAAATAAAATAACTTGTTTTCTCTTTCTTAATTACATGGTACCTTTAAGAGAGGCTGTGCCTCTCTTATAATGTTTTTTAATTTTAATGGTTTCTGGAATGAAGGTTAAAACATGTCTGTCTGCTTCCAGGAATACCACTCTCCATTCAAAAACAAAGCACTCAATTAGCTAGCATTAAGCATCAGAAATAAGGCAGTATAAGAGGAAAAAAAAGCACATTTAAAACATCAGGTTAGGAAGTAGACAAGTACCACATTTTGGTTGTATAACACTTCCCCGCTCCCAAGTGTGGCTCTTCTATTTCTGTCATAGATGTTTTTTCCATATGTTGTAATTTCTACATTGTAAGTGGCTCCACTTTAAGCTCACAGGGATTAGGTTACAGTAGGACTTGTCATACAGCAATACAATAGGTTGAAGCAAATGAGTATCTAAATTGGGGTAGCTGTTCATATATAGTAACAGAGAACAGTATTTCACGTTTACCATGTCACCCTTCTTACTTGGCTACAATATGGATTTGCTCACGTATCACTTTTGAGCGGAGAAGGAAAATTCAGCTCAGGTTTTATGCTGACATTAGACAAAATGCTTTTCGTGTTACTGTGAGGACAGGCATCTCAGAAACGCAATGTTTCATTCAGAGGTACCTGGCTATGTTTACACAGGTGAGCTCCACAATGCCAGTACTTGTTCTTTAGCTATGAGGCCAATTACAACAGTACAGCTCAGGTCCACCCTAGGCAGCTCTACTAGCCTCTGAAATGGTGTGTCTGCATCCAAACTGCTTACTGGGACTGGACTTGGGTTGGTGCCAAGTCCTAACCAGCACCCAGGAGTTGCTGTGTAAGTTGCTATTTGCCAGGGCCAGAACTATGCCAGGGTCCACAGTAACAATTTAGGAGCACAGGCAGGCAGTCCCAGCGCCCAGGTGCATCCCCAGACATCCCCTCATGCAGTACACAGGAGTTCAAGACATGTAAGAGTGGTCTGCAGAGCTGGGGTGTGCCTGTAGGTAGCAAGGCTGAGAAGCACATCGAGCCAAATTCTTCATTCACGAAACAGTTACTTCTGTGGATTTCTACTGGCAGAGGTTTTGACTCATAACTCCAAAACAGCCCAGCATAAATGAAAACAGAAAGATGAATTAAGAAGAACAGTTTTAGAGATTAATGCAATGGTAGCTAGATTAACCGGTATGCCAGAGGACAGGATTTGTCTGGTGACTCCAGTAAAGCTGTGGGAACAACACAGTTTCTATTTCCTCTTCCACTACAATGAAATCCTACTGCTGTAGTGCTGACTTAATCTCCAGAACTAAGGAAATGGAAAGGTAAAATTAATAACTCTAAATATTTAGACTTTCTGATGCTTTCTACTTTTCAGGGCAGGTCTTACAGCACTGCAGAAAACCATGCTGCTCCTTCTACTGCTTGGTGAGTAGCAAGTGGCATAATTTGTATGGTGAGTTGAAAGGCAGTGTGCCAGAGCATACATAAAACTCAGTAGACTGAGAAAGTAGTATATAATAATGAATATGAGAAACAGTACTAAAGGGATTTCCATTATACAGAATAAGGTATTTGGATGTTGTTCACTGGGAATATAGGGCAGCTTTTAATATTATCTGATAGCAATGGCCTGTAATTTATCCTTTGGAAATCAATAAAAAGATGATGTTGTAGCCTTTGCCTTATTCAATAGTATGCCAGGGTAAAGCAAGCAGAATTTCTCCGAGAACCCAGTCTTCCTTTTACTGTGGCAATGGTGTTACTAAGATAATCTTTAAATCATCTTAACGGCTTAAAAGACAGAATAACTCATATCTAGGTGTATATGGGGTGAATATAAAACATATTTTCCACTAACGAGCAATAATATTTAACCTACCTATTTATAAAAGTATGAGAAATCTAATACAACACTTCCTCTTCTTAAGTGGAACATCTGCATAAATGACAGTCAGTGAAGTTACTCTCTTCAGTTGACCTAAGACATGTTTATGTATGTTTACTTTGTCTTTTGTCCTTTATTCTCCCTTTCAAATCTGAAAGGATATGGGATAGCAGCAGACACACTGCTTAAGCAAACTAGTGTAAATGCAGAAAATTTAAAAGTGATCTTAGGTTCCTTCCAGGCTCACTCTCACTTTAAGAAATCATGTTGGAAATCTCCTGCATGGGAGCAGACTACCAGCCTGATTTTTAATTTCCAGGGCTGCAAGAACAGTATTTTACGCGGGCTCCTTCCCTTGCTACGTACGTACTTACAAAGAGGATTCCAGATGGAGTTGGCAATTTGTTGGCTTGCCATCTGAACCAATCTCTCTGCTATTATTTATAGAAGCTCTGCTTTTAAATGGGTTAGCTGATATTCTCATCCATCTCACTGCAGTCCTTGACTCTGGGGACTGCCAGCGGACTGTCACAGCCATGACACTTGGCAGGCAGGGTCCTTGGTTGGTATAAATCAGCACTATTCTTGCTTACTGCTGCTAAGGGTTTCACTTGACATTTTCACTAATGCTTGAATCATGCCCCAGATAATCTCCTTCACTTTCATAGTTTTACTTGCATGTTTAGCAAAAATCCTTAAACACTGTTAGCTTCTCGTTGAATATTCCAACTGAAGTGTCCTTTTAGACAGCTTCCAACCACTGCAGTACCAAATGGTATATTATTGAAATTATTATTTTTAATGAATACAGCCATTATTAAAATTATTAAAATTCCCAGTTCAGTTACAGTACACTGGAAATTTTTCCGAGATTTTACCACTACCAGAAAAGTATAACTTTTATTATACAGAAATAAATGCATAGGCAAAAGCAACATGTATTCTTATTTACGTTATGTTGCAAATTGATAGACAATAGTTAACTGTCAATTACTTCCCCTTTACAAAAGATGAAAAGCTATTACCCATTACAGTATATTTAAACAGAGTTATTCATGTCTATTCAAGTTTTTGTTCTAACTTTATGCTGGAGATTTACAAAACAAGCTAATTGCATTTGAAAGATTTGGCCCCATGAGAAATGGTATTCACCATTCTTTGGTCTGTACTACTGTTTGGTTTTTTGAACCAAGAAGCAGCACAGTTTGGAGTATTAAATGCAATTCTCAGCTGTAATCTGCCACTGCAGCTGGTGGTCCACAGAAACGCCCAGGGCTATTTGAATGCTATTGCAACAGAACTCACTCATATTCCAAATCATTATAAAGCTTTCTTTTTCCTAGACTGTCATACAGAGTGTTTTGGATATATTCTTGGGCCTTCCGCCCCTGCTCCCCCCACCCCCCATAACAGGGCAAGGAAATGACCTATGGTGAATGGAATTTAAACTGATACCAATATAACCTAAGAAATAGAGAGCTCAATTCCATATCTACTGAAGCTTCCTGTCTCCCCAAACATTTGCCAATCAATTTAATTGAAGGAGCATCGGTGTGCTCAAGTAAGGGGACCAAGAAAATACTACGTCTCCTTTGGAATCTGCTTTTTTATTCATGCAGTTCTTTGAATGAAATACCTTCCGGAAACAACGAATAAAACGTCTGGCTAATGTCACAGTTAGAAACTTCTCCATATGAGCAAGTTTCCAGTGCATTACTTCTTCATGTGGACTGCCTGACCTTGTAGCAAAGCATACTAAAAAATTACTTGGCCATAAATTTTAAAATAGAGAACAAAAGCAAGAAAACAAATGTCAGAAATAATTCATTGCATCACTGTGAAGTAAAATCAACATTTTAAGGAAGGTCCCTTTCCTTGACAGAGAATTATTTTTCTCTTTCCTTTACAGTGCTGCACATATAATAAGAGCAATACTGCATTGGTACTGATCATCATCTCTGACTGTGTTTGATTTCCACCTAGAAAGAATTGCATAACCATAGTATAATAGTGTATTTTTTACAGCCCCCTCAAACAGCAGCCTCTGTTAGTCTGACAAGTGTGCTGAGTAGTTCCAGCAGTGGTGACCTTTGTATGGGCTCACTGAGATCACAGGATCAGTTCCCATAATCTGCAAAGAAGCCTTCAGCTGTAAACAAAACAATTTTAATGTTGTCTCTCATCTTTGCTCAATGAAAAATCCCATAACAGAGTTATCTACTGCAGCACTAACATGACTAAACAGTAAAGAATCTGCTCTGGTATAATTAAATAGATTATTTTACCTAAAACTCCACAAATGGCTCATACAATGCCATTCACAACAGAAGCAAGGTATAAACGTGCATCAGTTGTTTCATTTTCTTCCACAGCTCTTAACATTCCCAGACGGGCGTTAACTATCACTTCTTTGCCAATAAACTCATTTCTGGAATTCCCAGAGAATTATAGTTTTGCAGGTCAGAAGAGGATGGGGAAGCATACAAATATGAAGATAACCTTCTTGTGAAATGTAAGAATGATAAATGCTACAACACCTTGGAAGTTAGCCAGCCAACGAGAAGTACTGCACTTTATCCTGTGGGGCAGCACCCATATGAGACAATACAACTGGGAGGGATGGCAAAAGAGAGATACATAGTCTGTACACCTCTTGGAGATTTACCCTTCCAACTAGTCTTGCTGCAGTTCCTGAAAAGCACTGGACTACAACCAGGCAGGTCCTTCTTGCTCTCTCCATCTGAGTCCAGGGTAGGTACAGAGACGCTATTTCACTGTCCTGAGAATCCTGAACTTAGCGGGAAGGCCGACCCATCTGATGTCTACCTGATTTAGTGTTTGAGCGACGAGTATCAGTGGCTCAATCTGCACAGAAACTGAGCTTATTACTTTAGACACATCCCTTTCATTGCAACAAGGGAGTAAAAGAGTTTTACTTTATTTCAATATAAATGTTACTAATAAAGTCTTTTGAGAAAGCCACCTTAATCAACCTATTCTGGTCAGTGTCCCCCCCCACACACCTCTAATCCTTCCCACGTGCAAGGAAAGCTTCAGATCCTTGCCATCCCAGCATCCTCTGCTGACAGCAGCAAGCCAGTGTCACCACGTGTGCATATGTTCACAAGATACTTAGGCTGCTCAGTGCTCTTCACTAGATCCAGTCATACAGTGGAAGAAGTTATTGTGGCTTGGTGATGCTTACCATCACCTGCCCCATGGTTTTTGGGGATTCCTTAATTCACTTCAAGCAAAATTAGCCAGGTCAGTGAGCCAACGATGGAGAAGCGTTTAACCTCACTGGGGTGATTTTGCCTTAAAGGAGTGCTCACATA
Source organism: Burhinus bistriatus (assembly GCA_013397275.1). NCBI lineage: Eukaryota > Metazoa > Chordata > Aves > Charadriiformes > Burhinidae > Burhinus > Burhinus bistriatus. The sequence goes on from VYXH01010762.1 coordinate 184,350, forward strand.
ACTTGCTCTGCTATGGATCAGTGTACACAGCATACGTCTCCAGTGCACAGCGTACATGACAGGGGATGGCAGCAGCAATGACTACATGGGATCAGCAACCTCTTCTGTCAGCACTTTTGAATCTGGAAGAGGATGGGTTTTTATAACCACAGAGCCATTACTGTTTTGCTTATCTAACAACTGCCAGCATAGTAACTTTGTTTCTATCAAGATTTATCTGTAACAAGTGAGGTTAATTACTACTGTGTACATTCACATATTTCTTGCTAGAACTCGCTATGAAAGAAGGAACTTCTAGCAATCCGCCACAAGGTACAGGCAGCAATACCAAAAATGTGGCCGCTTTTCACCTTCATAGCCTTACCAGGGAGGCAGGCATGCCAAAGATCACACAATTCCCACAAAGGGGGTAAAGAGGACTGTGATCATAGTGAAGGTGAAAGCAAAAGACAAGAGTTATCTTATGCCCCCTCTGCCAGTCATTTAAACAGATATAAAAGATATATATAATTCTCTCTCTCCCAATGTGTTTGGGACCTAATACAGTTGCGGAGGTACTGACAGTAAAGTAATAGTAGCATGCGAATAGAGGATGGCACGCTTGGCCTCAATATGGAAAATAAACTCAATTTCAACAATAGAGGGGAATCCATGCAAATACTTCTGCAAAATATTATGTGTCATCTGATAATCGAAAAGTTCCTTATTTTTTCCACCTACACAAAGTGATGGTTTGGCAATTACACTCACCGTAAGATGGACATTAAGCTATTTACCCTTGAATACTTAAGCCAATGGACAGTCTAGATACAACAGACAGGAACAAGACGCCCACAAAAATATCCAGGAAGGAAGTTTTAAGAGGGTCTTAACCATCAGCGCAGACTTTTTCTGCAACTGGCGCCTGGTGGCATCAGTGGAAGACAGAAAACAACCAATATATTGCAGTAACAGCAGGCTGCGCTTGGGGACCTGGGCAGTTGTCATCTTGTTACACAGTGACAAATCATTGGAGACTGGCTCTCTGCCAACACACTTTTTGAAAAACTATCATTAATTTTTTTAAAGTTCCAACCCCATCAACATGGAGTCAAATTTTAGCAATCTCATCTCCATTTCAAAGTTTCTCATCAGGGTCTTCTGAACTTTTTTATTACTCTTTCTTTCTCATCTACTCTTAGGGCGATCAAGAAGTGTTGGTACCTGTCCCATCACGAAACTAGCCACCTATATCAATTAGCTAGTACTGGTCTTCTGCTTGCTACAACTGAAATGAAATCTCTTCCTACATTCTGATGGGTAGTTCTTCAAGTCCTTTAATGCTAACAAGCTTGGTTAAAGGCTTTGCTCAAGTTTCTCAGTGTACAGTGGTTACGGATCACTGTGGTCCAAAGTACTCTCAAATAAGGCCTTCAGCCCCACATCTTCATTTCATAAGTGACTGTTACATAAAGATTAGACTTTTCACTGAATTTACAATTTTCACTATTTTAGAACAGTTACAAATTAACCTGGACATTTTTTGATTATGAACTAAAGAGTTCCCTGGCTTTGCTCATGTTTCCTTTCAGGAAAAAAGCAGTTCTGCCCTATCGCTAAATAAATTATATAATAAACACTGCTGCTTTCCCCCCTCCCCCCCCAACAGTAACATAAGTTAATAGCAAGGCAATCACATTTGACTTGATTCATCTCTAGAATTTCTGGTTCCAATTCATTTTACACAAAACATCCTGCCAGGAAGGTGAAAGGGAGTCCAACATCTGCAGTCTAATAGATTATACAGCAAGACAGTCTGCTGCATACTCGTGAAATAGTAAAACATAGCCTAGTTTAAAAAATGATATAATGCTGTGATCAAAATTCCTTATACCCAAATAAAAACTGGTTCAAAAATTATATTCAGTAAGCTAATTTAATCTCTTTCCATGGGCCATATACGCTGACAGGATTTAAATTTGCACTTATATATGTCTGTATTAAACATAAAGGTAGGGGAAAAAAAATTGAATTTCACTTTTTAATTAAAAGTCAAATGCCACCTGAAATGACTATAGATCAGACACTGGATGAAATTCAGCAATATGTGTTCATACAATGTAGGACTATTTTCTAAAAGCTGTTATTAATTTAAAAAACCAACACAACAAACAACCCAACCCAAAAATGCAGAGACATTTTAATTTCAAGGAGGATTGCCTAAGGCATATGGATACACCTAACATAATTTTAAAAAATCCTCAATTTCACTGTCATCATTATTTTTATTCTCTTTACTTCAAGGTGACTATATTTCTCCATTTTTTGAGACCACAAATAGGCATCTGCTGCCGAAGGCTTTTTAAAAATCTCCTTCTTCCTATTTAAAAGCCTATATCATCCTCTCCTCAATACCCTGCAATAAAGTTGAACTTAACAGTTCATCTAAACCCCCTATTTTCTCTCCCAGATTTTCATTAAATCTCTGCTTTCTCTTTGTCTTCACCAGTGTGTACAATTCTTCTAGCAGTCTAGCCTCATTACTGAGGGATTATTTTCAACAGCCAATGTCAGTCCCAAGTATGGGCATACAAGTAGAGATACTCATGACTCACAGACACTAATGACAGTCTTGGTTGTCATCAGGCCTTAGTTAGGCTTATTGCCTTGGTCATCAAACCTAACGTTATTGGTTGCAGGAGAAGAAAGACTTGTGTAACTTACAACTTTCATGTGGTAAGTACTGAACATTTAGTTCTGGTTGGGACCACTATATTTTCTTTCTTTTCTTCCAATAGACAATGGAAGCAATGTTAGCAACCTAATCACAGGAACTCTGAAGTTCTATGAGGGAAAAAGACAAATAACGCCTAGCTGTTATTCAAAATGTCATTTTGAGGAATGCACCTTTCCTTCAAACTACTTTTTCATCCACTTCATGCACCTCTTTGTGTATATCTTGTGTGCACGAGTGAATGTATGCGTAGGAGTGAGGAAACAACATTAAACAGGGAGATTGGCAAGACAGAAAATAATATAAGCACTGCAGAATGGAGTGTATATAGGACTCACCAAGCTCAGCTGATGAGTACGTGTTTTCACACTTAGGGAAGAAGAAGGGAAAAGGATAGTGTCTTTATAGTACCAGAGCAGGTATCACTTTAAGCAGCGAAGAGTTAAAACCTCCCAAAACAGAACTGAAAAGGACACACATCCTGCGGGACAGGGAGCTATCACAGTACTGGAAACTAGTTAGACAGCCTGGCAAATGTACAAGGGCTGTTTAACAAAGGGGTTTGACTTACTATTTGTGGTAGCAAACCTGTCATGTCTCATGACAGAAAGCCAGACAATGCATCTTTTATGTGGCTATGGTACAAATACAAAATAATTCATGATAACTTATAATAAAGTGCAAATTTGACCAAGTCATTGATTTGCAAATGTAACTTTAAAGATTTTCAAAATCACTTTGAGACCTAAATAAAACAGTTGCATTTCATTCACTGAACTTTCTTTTACCCTCAAAATCCAACCCCTAGTTTGATACAGTTGGGCAATTTTTGGTCAGGCCCAAAACAGCAAGATCTGGACTCAGTGCTGCTGACCTGGTTGTGTGTTGGAGCTTGCCTGGTTCCTGCACACAGGGTACATAGTCCCAGGCCCTGTGTTCATTTACTTATTTCCACAACTATTTGCATGTGTTATATTCAATATACACCATAAGTAATAGTCTATAATAGCTATCAAACAACAAATTAAGTGCTTAATCTCATAAAATCAAAACGTGCTCACATTGCTACGCTCTGCTCTCTCAAAGCTGTGAATCACATCTTTTAGAATGCAAATAAGTTCATGTTCTATTTTGATGTGACTAGCTTTATTTCGCATCTGTAATTGACTGACATGGGAATTTTGTATGCATTTAATATTTAACAGCCTTTTTTTAACAATTTCTAGCCAGTACAACAAAGACTTTAATTCTTCGTTTCCTATCTGGAATCAAGTAGCAAATGGGCTAACACATATACAGCTAAAATGAAGCATAACAACGCTTATTTTGTAAAATGCTTTCTTTTATGCCACATTAAAAGCTAAAATAAACATCTTTAGACCAGAAATAAGCTTCCAATGAGGTAATTTCAAAAAACAGTTAAAGATCCTTTGAGATAATTTCCAAAATGAGAAAGCACTTATTTAGCATTGACATAAGCAAATCATAAGAGGTCTAACTCCAGGGTTATCACATATGGAATTCTTTCATGATCTCAGCAGTATGAAGAATTATGTTAGACTATACACTAGACTTTTTTTGGAATATACACTCTTTCAAAAGCCCCTCCTTAAACATAGCAAGCCAAGTTTTGAACCCCCACCAACTTCACTGGAATTGTTGAATGACAGAAGAAATAAAGTTGGGCTTTTTTGTTTGGTTTTTGGTTTTTTTGTTGGTTTTTTTTTTTTTTTTTTTTTTTTTCCCTTAAATAAACAGATTTCCACCTTAAGACTTTTAATTTAGAAAAAAAGTCTTCATAAGTTTTATCAAAATTTTCATAAATCAAAATTTATGTAACCTCTAAAACTATTTCCTTCCTCTTATTTCCTTCAAACTTCTAGGAACTTGAGGGATCTTTTGTGCAAGACCAGGATAGTAATATCAATATGGCTTCATTTTATGTACCTAAAACCAAAGAAAAAACTAGTTAGACCACTGGTTATTTAGAAAGGGTTGTCTGGTAAAGGATCCAACATAGGATTCATAGATTAATATACACAAAGGCAGCATTTGGAGATGCTGAATCAAGTGACTGCAGTTACATGATCATTCACTGAGACAAACGAAGGAACAGGTTGTGAAGGTCCTAAAAGCTTCTACTCATGCTTTACTTGTATCTCTATCCAGTGGTGAGGACAGATACTTCTTTCCTTCCCTTCTCTGCAGAATACCCTAGCTCTTTGCTCCTCAGAGTATATTCTGGGAATTGATTTCTATCATGCGTGGCAGAAAAACTGTTTATTTAGATAGTACTCAGTAAAACAAGTTGTATTTGTTGGCATGGCTAATAAGGTTTATCACAAAATGCATATTTAAGCTGTAAAGCTCCTTGCCAGAGGATAGTATAGATACTAAAAGTTTATGTGGATTCAAGAGGTGACTGGAAAAATTCTGGGAAGAAAAATTTATTAAAGACTTTTAATTATGAAGGATGCCACCCCACTTCACAAAAGCCTTGAACTGCTGCAGCATAGGAGCTGTATTTTGAGGAAACACGTTCTTATGCCTGCTCTTTTCTAATGGTTTTATTAGGCATGCTGTGCCTACGATGCTCGTGACAGATCTTAAATCTGGTCCAGAACAACCACTCTTATGGTCTTACCATAACCATAAAACTTGGCTAAATGTTTTCCAAGGTTATATCTGTATTTGGAGAGAATAGAGAGGGACAGGAAATACATACTGTGTGTGGATACAAGATGTAAGCAAGTGGCTGTTCAAACTTAACAATTCAGCTTCCACTTGTCAGTACTTTGGTGAATTTCAGTCATAGGCATTTCAATTACTGTTAAATTTCTTTCTTTTTTTTTTTTTTTAAACAGTGCAAATTAGGCAATGGGTTGAGGCTAAATTCAATTCAGACTTGATGTGAAATAGATCTAAACTCAAATTTTAAAAAGCACGTCACGAAAGCAGTGAGCTTTCACCTAACTGAACACAAATACGTACTATGTAACAGTACCAGATAATATAATCTACACCTTTTGAAACTATGCTATATATGAAATGGAAACATTTCCTTACCGAGTAAAGAACTCTCAGCAATTCAATAACTGGCATTTGTCAGCTGTGTTTAACTTGAGGTACCTCAGCTGAAGCAAAACTTATAGGAAGACCACAATGAAGTCTGGACTTTTTCCATCTTCACTGTGACTGAAGTCAGTCAAGTAGCATGGTGAACTGCTGTTTACTGCAAATGCCTGCCTTTATTTAATGTACTTTTTTTTTTTCCCCTCGTATACAACACTCACATGATTGTGATTTGCACCTGCATATTTGCTAACCAGGATAATTTAGTGGCAATAAAAAGCCCAGGTTAATTTCCCAACACAATTAGTTTAAAGGCCATCATGATAATATGATAGGAAGATGAAAAATGGATGTGAAAGTCATTCCCTTCTACCTGTTCTATGCGCACAGCTTCAAACCGATGGTCTAGCTGGGGCATGGCCACACGTGGCAGTGCTTCCTCCCACTGCCCAGAGGGAGACCCAGGCACGGCAGAAGAAAGGGAGACCAAGGGACCAGTTGAAAGGAAATCCCCTTCTCCCTCTTTTCTCCAGATTGTACTGGACTGAGGGAAAAGCCAATTGTATCCATCATGCTTGCCACATACTTCCTCTATCTTTAAGATGTCTCCATCTGTCTTATTTCCTCACGAACACTGGTACAACACTGTCACATCTATTTTTTTTCTCCTTATTTCAGACACCATCCTCTTAATCTTGTCCACAGCCAGACCTCCTTGTTTCAGATTCTCATTGTCCTATAACTATCCTTTTTGTCCCTTCCTCATTCTCCAGGGTTTGCCACAACTTTCAGTCGCTACAAGCCAAAAGCCCACCTCTTTCAAAAGCCTTTGTGACTTTGCACGCAATGACATCTCCCAAATTATTTTTTCAACTACAAGCAGTTTGAGGTCACGCTATACTAAATGTTATATTCAGTATGTGTTCCATTCACTCACAGGAGCGCATACAAAGAAAGCTGGTGTATGACAGGTAATGCCAGAAGAAAAGTCAAAAAGCAGTGAAGTGAGGGGACCAAGAGAAGCAGGATGCAGAAGAATCTATTGCTCTTTTGTACCTTTTGTTCTGTGTCAACAGAACAATCTTAAAAACAGTTTGTATCTGCTGTCTGTCTTCACCTATTCTGTGTATTAGAAGTGAGGTGCATTAGCTACTTGCTTTGCACATGAAGACATTCTCTACTGGCTATAAGATATAAATAATTTTGAAATATAAAATACTCCTAGCCATTTTCCCCATGCAAAATTTACATATACCCTCATACCATGACCTGTGAAGGAAAAACATTTTAAAACAGCCAACTCATTTTCTTGAGACTGTCTTCTAGATTTCTTGCACTATTGGTGTACACATTTATTTTTTTAATTGATGGTATAAACACTCATCTTATTTATGCCTAGACAGTTTCCTGAGTAACAAGAATGAAATATAAACCAGATCAGAATCTAGCCTACAGCTAATGAATTATGTGAATTTAGTTAAAACTGATTTCAGACACAACATGACAGAAATTTGGCTGCATCTTCTAGAAGAAAGGTTGAAAATATTTCACTGAGTAAAAAGTCAAGAGTAAATATTTTATTGTGTAAGCAAACTTAGGACAAACATTATTTTCAGCTCATAATTTAGCAGAAACAACATTCCAGTCAAACTAGCTAGTTTGACTCAGTGCACCAAAGGATGAGGCAGTCAGAACTGTTTCCTCTAATTCAACTTATATTTTACTCAACTAAAAGCAAAACCAGATATATATACATGAACAGTCACTCCAGACACTACCAGATGAATATGTGGAGATAAAGTGCAACTATACCCTCACTCGGTCAGCTTAAAAATACACATCCAACCAACACCCAAATGGAAAATGAACTGACGATTTCCTTCATCATCCATCAACATTGGCATCAATAAAATCTCCATTCTTTCTATCTGTTACTAATGAGCATTACCATCAACATGTGTACACTATCAACATCAAAACCTCCTCATCTCTTACTCTAAATCACACTGCTTAAAATCGCACTCGCTTTTCAGCCTTTTCACCTTTTACTCTAAATTGCACTTGCTAAAAAGGAAAATTAAAATACTCACTTTGGTTACATTTGCTTAGAGAAATGGACTGTTAGAATGCTCATAAACAAAATCAGACATGATTACTTACCTCTATTACAAAGAAAGGTTAATCTACTTAGTGGAAATATTGGTCAATTTGTCTCCACCTACCCCTATCCCTTCTCTAAAAACTAATCAGTTAATTTTCCAAAAGGGGAAAAAACCCAACCCAAGGAATGCCCGTCTGGTCCCCGCAGCTTTCCCCTCCCCGAAGCGGCAGCAGCCCGCAGCAGCCACGCCGCAGCCCGCCGCGCTGCACACCACTGCCCACTTACTGATTTTTTCCTCCCCTCTGGAGAAAGGAAAGCAGCAGAGCTGGCCCATGACATCTACCGCTTTATTTTCTTCCTCGTCCTCTCTGCGTGCACCTCAAGAGAAAGCTGCAGGTCAAGCTGTAGCCCGTGAAAAAATTGCTTATTCTGCTCTGAGAGCGAGCGGGAGTCCGGGAGCCAGCGGCAGGCTCCGCCCCGCCTCCGCCCCGCCCCAGCCCCAGCCC
>VYXH01010762.1:192762-233793 GCA_013397275.1 Burhinus bistriatus
CACCCCCAGCCCCCCCGCCCCTTGGCTCGGCTCTACTTCGGCTCGGCTCCGGCACCGGCCCCCCCGGACCCTTCGCAGCCTGCGCTTTCTTTCCCGCCATGTAATTTGTCTTAAAGACAGCCGCCCTTTCTCGTCCTTCTATTAAAGGAGGGATGGGCGCTTAAAAAATTAGGCATCATTTGGCCACCTTAAATAAGGCACCGGTCGCTTAAAAAGTCTAAGCGTGGTTGCGTGCCCTCTGCTACCACAGCTCCCCTCCACTTCACAAACGTCTACCGAGAAAGGGGAGAAAATACGGTTAACTATATATCAAGTATATATATATATATATATATAAAGTATTTTGCCTTAATAAATGGACTCTCCTTTTTTCCTCCTGAAGCAAAAATGAGGTTATAAGACTAAGCAAGGAAAGAAGCTGGTCGAGCTGCTGGAGGAGCAGCAGCCCTAGCGAGAGATGCTGAGAAACAAACTGGGATTATTGCTCTCGGTTCGGTGGGGATTCACTACCGACTTCAGCAGGAATAGAACTGTTCACCTGGCTTTATTCCAGGTTACTAGCCTTCCTTCTCAACAGGGTATGTATTACAAGTGTGGGTGATTAAATGGTGGATGTAATAAACTTAGGCTTTTCTAAGGTAATAAAAAACTAACGAGATGCAACGTCAGTAAAGAGTAAATTGGTGATTAAAGATGAAAAATAATCAAAGGCAGTCCAACAGGGATTAGTACTAGTCCCAACACAGTCATTAATTACTTGAAAGTAAGTAAGTAATAAAACACCTAGAGTGGAAGTTTGGCATACACAGTGAGACAGGACAGTAAATGAGCACAGCCTGTACGGCTTTGGCAAAATGAGTCTATTCATCCAAAGTATGTAAATAAAACCAAACGTAAAGACATATATTTGGTTTAAATATTCTTCCGTTCACCAGCTTCCTACCTACTTTGTCTTGTAGTTCATTGAAATTTCACAGGAATTAGACGAACACAATTGGGGTGCTCAGAAGCTGTTAGCTATCAAAGCATCATTGCAGGGTAAGTATATTGTGAATATTCCAGCTTTCACTGCAAATAGCTGTCATAACAAACTGTTCTGTCAGACAACAAAGCTATGTGGCTGACAAGTAGCTCTTTGGTGCCCACTGAACTCATACTGAAGATGGACCCATGGAAAGCCATTCACAATGACAACAGTCCCTGTGGGTGCATTGCGTCTCTTAAAAGTTGAGCTCATACTGCAATTTTTCAGTCGTCAGAATTAATAAAATCTCTCTCTTCTATCTGGAAGTGTATTTCTGCTAACATGTAGATATTTAATATTTTGAGACTTGTACATTTGTTTAATTTACCAGAAATTTCTCAACTACTTTTAAATTTATTGTTGTAATGGACAGATAACACACGCACGTACACATACGCAAAGCATGATCCCACAAGCCTTATATCAGTAGGCTAATAATGAAGGAACGCAGGTATACAAGGAAATAGTGGGATTACAGTGTAGAAAGTCTGCATACAATTTCCTGTCCAGATCCAGGACAACCAGGGTCTTTCAGTCAAAGATCATCTGTGTGCACTGGAAAAGCACCCTTTCACAGCTGCAGTCACTTTGCTTTTGAAAGTAATTTTTTTACATTCAGAATGTAACAAAAAAAATTCAGAAGAAACCAAATCCAGGAATATTCTCCATTAAAAGACCTAATCTTGCACACCTTCTCTGGTAATACCTGCAGTCACTGATACATTTCGAGCACCCATTGACTATAACAGAGAACCTGTGATAGCAATGGTTCTTAACATTTAATATGAATATGAAGGATGGATAAAGCATGCACTTGTTTTCCTTATCACACTGATAAATACATGATAAGGCTTAGATGGCTTTTTATATTCTTATTTATATTCTAAAGACTAATATTTACAGTTGAAAGAAGAATCCATTTACTGCAAAACGAGGGTATGAATTCTGCTACTATTAACCCACACTTTCTAAGTGTTCTAGTTAGCATGACATACTTTCCAGAAAATCAATAATTTAATTAGTGGCAGAAATACTCCACAAAAATGTCTAGCACTTCATATTCAAACTACTATTTGATTCACAAAATTATATGTTGGTTTTCCTAGATGTAAGAATCTCAGACTGGAGAATCCTATGAATATTTCATACTTCTTATAGACATAAATCAGCTTATCTGAGAAGAACGAGTGTAATATATTTAACATATTTGTAAGGCATTGTTCCTTATGAAAACAGAACTGTCTTTAATCTGAGTACTACTCCAAAACTAAAATGCATTAAAATAAGGTTGGCAGGTTGTAATTTTTTTTATTCTTTTCCATCACTACTCTGTTATGAAAAACAATTCAATCATCCAATATTTTAAGAATTATTATCTTCCAGTAGCAGAAACAAAAAATCAGGATGGTATACAAGTTTTTAAAATAACTGTAACAGTTATTAAGTTGTATATTCATAGAAAGTAATTTCAGCTGTGCAGTTGCCTCACTTGAGGAGATGCTGTCAGCCTAACCAAGAGCAAAAAGAAAAGAACATGACCCATATTCTACAACGTAAGTGAATTAAACATGAATACTACAGGGCCTAAGTGAAGCCAGTCACCAAAGCACAGAGAGACTATTTCTAAGACTAAGCAGCATCTTCCATTCTGCTCAGGATCAAAACAAGAACACAGGCAATATTTTAGGCAAGAAAAAAAAAATATTCTTCACCAGGAAAAGTTAAAAAAACATCAGAAATGTTCAAGTAATACACCAAACAATAACATATACTTTTCAGTTTTATGTAGGCATAATCTCCTTCTATATAGACAGATCACATGTATGTAGTACCTAAATGAATACAAAACTCCTGGTGCTGTCATCTTTTGACAAGCATGTTTTACAAAGCAGTCCAAGAACCACAAAGTCCTCTTGTACTTAAAACCAAGCATCCTGTTAAAAACACGCAATAACCAATAGTTCTTACTGATTGCTTTCTAAGCAGTCCTAGCAATTCAGGCATGTCAGGCTGACAATACTCTACTAAGCAATTCTGGAATAGTCACAACCAGTGACAGACTTCTTTCATCCATCTACAAGCCATCTTTTACCCAAAACTAACAAAGCACATAAGCACAAATGTGAGTACAGAGAAGAAACAGAGGATTCAAGGAGAGCCCTGGCCTTTTAACACTGGCCAGATCAGTGTATGTGCTCTAACTTGCAAGAGGAGGGTAAGGATCATGAGGTCAGTTGAAACCTCCCCAGCTGGCTATGGTCCATCTTAAGTATTTGGGCATATATTCTGTGACAAAGGTGCGCCTGATCATATTTGCAGCGCTTTGCTAGCTCAAGGCCTGTAGTTTGTTCTGTTTTAACACCTCTTGAAATTTTGGGGAGACACACAAAGTACATTTTGACAGAAGTTACAGCACAGCGGCAAAACTTTCAGCTGTTTCAGGCACGTAAGAGTGACTGGATACAGAATTATAGTAAGTCTAGCTATACAAGGCCTAAACAGCCAAAGTATTATTAAAAATGAACAAGCCCCAAGAGACACTGGTAAGTATTTTGTTGGGAGGCATGGAAGCTGGAGGGCATCTTGGGACTGAAGATGAGGGGTGGAATTTTTCCAGGTAAGGGATGGCAAGGTGCCATCCTTTATTCAGGGATAGTTGCCTAGACTAGCCAAGACAAACTGGTGCAAAACCAGCAAACAGGACTACTGGCCTCCACCAAGCAGAAATTACAATTTTTATCTTGGAAAGCATCTCTTTTCAGAGCAGATAAAGACTAAGAGACACTAAAAGGTATTAATTCTGAGCAGAGGCAATTTCAGCCTTCTTAATGCTCGTGAATACTGTTCAGCTGATCCAGAAGGAAGATAGCAAAGCTTTTTTTAGATGATGCTTGTAGTGCAAATTATGTAAAAAGTGGGTGAGGAAGAAAAGCTGATCTGCATTTCAACTTAAAAGTATTTCTGCACTCTGAACCTAAGCTATTCCCAAGCCTATGTATATAAACACACATACACACACAGAGTGCAGAAGACACTGCATCACTCTAAGTGTTGCTTTGGGAACACCTACCGATTCAGAATTACGATCTCCATCTAGAAGAAAAACCAGGGATAAAAAAAACTCATCTGCTGGGCTTCCCTAAATGCAAACATTTTCCTACTGTGTTTGACAGTGCAGACTGTTCCCATTTCTTTCTCATACTTGGTTTGTAATGCAATGTGTAATTCTATCAAATTTTCCATCATGCCCTTCTGAAAACACTTCAATTTTTTTGAGAAAAAGCTTAAATGACTAGAATAAATTAATTTTAATGTATTTGATTTTCTTATTCTTCAATGGCTTAAGAATATTCCTAGAAACATGTACTATAAAGAAAAAAATGATACTGAGTTGGCATTTGCATTCTAAAATAGAAGTGCCTATTTTAGCTATGCTTTTTTAAACCACATTAAAATACTTCCAGGGAAATCTCACCACTAATATGTGTTTTACAACACTGCCTTCTAGAGAGAAAATCCTGCTCCTATTCACTGTAAATCACTATTTCTGTGAGTTCCATTTCCTGAATGCACTGTACCTTTTCAGCAAAGGCTGGGATACCAGCCACCGATATGCCTGCCTTCTATTTTAAGTGCAACCTCAGGGCGAGGCTCAAGACAAATCTGCCAACTGTCCAGCTTGTTTACCCTCAGGAATGCATTCAGAGCTGTGTTTAGAATAAGCCATACAGCACCTCTGGGTGAAACCCAAAAAAATTCAAGCTCTGCAGGGTACTCACGGCACTCTTCTTTGCAGAGTGGACATGGCTATCTGTGGTGTGTATATCCCGAGGTACCCCACCTATTCCTGCAGTGACTTTGCCTGAGAGTGGGCACACGAGATGGACTTTGTAGAGGACACCAGCATACAAATGTCCCTCTTGACATATGAGACGTAGATAAGGCCCAAGACAATGACAATATGAAAAGCTGGGGCAAGGTACACCTCACACTTCAGGATCTTCCCAAGGCTCACCTTACAAGCTTAAGCTTCTGCAATCTATCAAGCTTTTATTTAATTGAGTATTCCTATTGGCTGCAGTGGGGTGCTGAGATGATTATGTCTGTATCTTGATAATGCTGTTATCATTAAATAATAACTAAGAAGTGGCAGGATAACTTTTTAAGTAAGAAATCTTTTATTTAAAGTGTTCAGGTAGTTCCTGCTGTTGTGGAAAAGAAAGATTAAGGAATGTAAGGAAGAGGGATTAGGGATTAAGGGGGAGATGGGGACCAGAAACCAAAGGGTATGTTAGTTACTGTGGGGAAAAAACCCTCCAAAATCACAAAAAGAAACTGAATCGCTTAGCTTAACAAAAACTATTAAATGCCATGTGAAAAAACAGTGCAATTTCAGTCGGGACAAAAGTGTTGGTACTTAAGTACTTTTTCCTTCTAAAATTTCAAAGCTGAATTGAACAGTTGAGGATAATGAGGCTTGAAAAGATTTATGTATAAAGCCTGGCAGTCTCTCAATGATTCTACCAAGCAGTACGTAGCTAGAGACAGCTATCATTGTCCAATGATGGTTTACTGAGAATTAACCTAACTGAGAGGACACCAAAAAAGATTTAAGGAGAACATAAAAACACTTCCCTACTCTCAACTTATTTATTATAGTAAAATAATGAGAAATTTTTTCTTGCATGTATAGAAATTAAAGAGAAATAAAATCAGTGACAAGGCTCTAATGACTATGTTCTGATATCTAAATTGGTAAACCTTAATTTCCAACAAATTATCACTACAGTCTTTGCCTTTTTTTAAGAGGACTTCCATTTTTTGGCCAAATGTTGTTTTGAATATTTTCTTTACTGTCCTGATTACATTTGACATTTTTAAATGCTTAATATGATGAACAGGAAAACCTGGCTATCAAGAAAATGAAGTTAGAGGCCTGTTCTTGTACTTCCCTCCCTTGTTCTCCATTCAAACATGACAAACTTTTACATTTAAAATAAAATGCAATATGAACATGGCACAGTGAGACATTTGCAATGTGTATATATTGTTGATCACATTATGTTAAAACTTGCTTTCTGGAACACTGAGTGTTGTGCACAACCTAGCAGAACAATTCTTTAAAAAAAAATAAATAAAAATTAATTTTCCACTTAGAACAAGCAAATTCAATAAACTTTTTTAAGAAGCCAAAACCTTAACATAAATGGTGACTACTACTATTCTTTCCCTTCAAAGTTTGTCAAGAAAGTCAGTGAAACGCACTGACACAGTACTGCAGTTTTGTGTGTCAGAGCTGCTAATGCCGCTGACCCCAGTCAGTAATTGCTGATGTATTGCTCTTCATTATCTTTCTACACTAGAATTCTTCCGGGATTTGGAACACATATATAAATAGGCTCACTGAATGTGCCCAAAATTTAGGTGGCATAAGGTTGCATAGGGAGGCCCTGATTACAGTCCCCTTTCCGTTCCTGTTGCAACACTCCTCAGTATTGCAACTTTTCTCCAATCTCCTACATTTGGAGCTCCAGAGCCCAGATTTGTTAACTTTCTGAGAATATTACAAAATTCTTTTTCTCCTGCTTGTTAAAGCTGCTGTTAAGAATGCAAGTCAGGACAGACTTGAGATTTAAGGTAGTCCTTTCTGTAAAATTTTCATTTATTCAAGAGGTACTTGACAGTACAACAGCAGAAGGGTCCTTAAATATATATTTTTACAGTCTGAAGAAAAAGTAAATGTTGAATAGACAGATGCCCTATGCTCTCTGAAGTTCTGGAAATCAGTAGTAATAGGTTATTTCTGCTGAAATTCTGGTGACAACAAAACCCCAGCATTTTATGTCATTTTTTCAGTCTTTTGCCATATTATTCTGGTATGCCAGTAAAAATGTGGTATTTGGTGCTGTGCAAATAAATACTTAGCATTAAAGAACAGAAATGAAGGGACCAATGCTAGTTACAGTGCATTACAGCTATGTTTTTAAGATTGTATCAAAGGCTTTTCACAATTCATGGGAGGAAAAAAGGAAAGTAGCATAGTCAGCAAAGGAATTAATGTAAAACTTAAATTTAAAAAAACACACTTAATAAGGTTTTGATGTCAGCTGATAGCACTTGTGAGATTGCTGCACTTTAATATGGCTCACTGAAATTTGCCTGTGTGCTGTCATTTGCTTTAGTAAACTGTATAGCTAACCAAGAAACACACCTTAACCAATCTGTTTGTTCAGATTATAAAGAAAAAAAAACAGTCTGAAAGAAAAGGATTAACCCTTGACTCCCCTTCCTTTGAAATAACACATTTTACCTCAAAGCTTTCCAGAAAAGGAATCTCTAGATTTGAATATATCCTTAAATACGTCCTTTTCTTTCACAGCCAAATGTCCTTTGAAAAGATCAGCCACAGTGGGAAGACGGTCTGTGAATGGCATAGGGAAGAGAGAAGGATGCTCTAACCAGTGACCAGGTTCAGTACAGAGAAACCTCAATTTTAAGTGCTTGACTGGTGCACACATATAAAACATGCAGGAAGTCAGACTGATTACTGAAACTGATGCCCAGAGGAATTCTAGCTTCCTCCATGCCAATGAGATGAGGAAGCAGCTTAATCTTCCAAAGAGTTAATTCTCCACCGTTGCCACGGCTTTGACCACTGGCAGCAGGCAAAACATCCTTGTTCCATGACTGCACCATGCACCTGCAAGACTCCATAGGAACATCATCTTTTCAGCCTACCTAAACTCATTCAGCTCAGTGAAAGGCTAGGTGGGCTAACAGCTTGCGCTATAGCAGAGATCAGGCTAGACTATGGAACTCTCTCTGGCTTTATACTTCATACAGCTTCAACAGCTATTTTTCAGAAATTCAGCAGTCTCCACCTTGAGTTTCAAACAGAAATCAGGTATGGACCCTTCAGGCTGCCCTCTTGTTTGAATTGTTTTATCTGATTTATATGCAGCACCATGGCTTTCATCTGACATGCACAATATAATTTAAAGAAGTATGTACAAGATTAAGACGATATCTTTGCCAACTAAAACTGATAGACGGAGTACAATCTTTTGCAGATAGCAAATGTGCTTAAGCTCTGCTCCGAGTATACTGGTTAAAACAAACTTATTTCAGGAACAACTTTGCTCTCAGTGCTTCCTAAAAAGACAGAAATGGGGCAATGGAAAATACTTCAGGATCAAGTCCACATATTCTAGAAAATTGTAAACATTTAGTCTAGCAATCACTTATTGACTGCAATTTTAAAAATCTGTTTCTTTCCTTTTACAATTTTTTTCTTGCTGTTTTAATTTACACTATGAAAAGGAAGGGGAAAACAGCACGGAATCTGAAATATTCATTCTCACCAAAAGGCAAAAAAAATGCATTCATTATTAATGTATCTTTGCAGCAAGTGTACTGAATAATCTGCATTTGTCACTTGCAGGTGACCTCTTAGCATGTGGTCTACCAACACATCACAAACACATTACCAGGACTGAAAGTTTGATAACTGTTGGTGTAATTTTAACTAATAGGCATTAAACTACCACGGCTGCCTGTGTGTGAATCTACGAGATTCATCATCATGAAGAGAAGTGCCAGATAGTCTCTACTAAAAGATCAGGACAGGCAGTAACACTGAGTCATTCTTACAGTACTCTGCTTAAAGGTTTTCTTGAGACCAAAGCAGAAAACTCATTCTAAATGGAAAGGAAAGGAGAACTGGGAATGCCAGCCAGCTTTTGCTTTCTCAGATGACTGTGAACTAAACTCCTTTTGGTTAGTCATACACAGATTCTTGTTATTCCCTTCATACATTCTTCTCAGAAAAACCTAAGTAACATAAAATTATGTCCTGCCCCAGAGTTAACAGAAACTTCTGCTGGAACCCAGCCGTTCTTTTACAACATATCAACAGCCTCCTAATTTTAATATTGATTTAAACAAATAGTTCTGCCAGTTTTCCATTGGCCTCCAACTACAGATGATATAAAATATTAGAGTTCATTAAAATAATGTAAACCTCATTATACTACTTACCTAAGAGACTCAAACATTAACAGAATATACTTACAGATTTAAAATTAAAATAAATGAATTTTCAAATAAACTCAAATCAGTAAGTAATTTTGTAAGTCATTACCTATAAGAGTATTGACAACAATTAATCTGAATGTTATGTATACCTGGAAGAAGTAAAAAGTAAAGTAAGAACAAGTGAAGCAAAGCTTGTGCGTTATAACTTCCCATCATATCTCTATAAAAAGATGTAGAAGTGCTACCAACTTAATATAAAGTTGGTAACACTGAAAGTGCACAATCTGAAAGTCCTCCTAGATATCTACGGAGTCAAAAGTGAGCTAACAGCTAGGAGTGATTTACTGGAAGGTTCTCAAAAAAAGCCAGCTAGCACGAAACTTAAAAGACTTTCTTGTACGTTCATCCATAAACATACTTATTGTCTTTCAATCTCAGTTTTTAAGATTTATAACTAAGAGGGAAGTGTGTTCCGGAATTTTAGTTTCATACATGAACACCTATTCTATTTGTACAAAAATTATATCATTTTAATAAAAATATTTTAATTCTTAAAAAGGAATTAAAGAAACGGGAGCTTTGACTGAGATGCCTCTATTAACCGAGTACTATATAAGTAACTGAGTAGGCATTCCTACATATTTCTTTACTCCAAGGACACAGTGATATTTATAAAGGTCAAAAAAAAGGGAATGTGATTCTGCATTTGCTGTCCAAACAAGCAGAAGATACAATATCTACTAAGGGAAATAACAAATTCTTTCTCCATTCTTCAATGTATTGAGAAATATTTCTTTACAAAATGTACTCATGTATAAACAGGCTTTAAAAGAAGTAAAATGGTTTCCTTTGTTTGCTCTGAATTCTATTTATTTCCATAAAATTTCTGTGAACTGTACGAAGTACAACTGTGTTTCTCTCCTAGAGAAGGAAAAGAGACATTTGTTTTCATCCTTAGCAATGATGAATATGTTTTGGAGGTAGGAGAAATCACTGGTTACACCTTCAGTATCTGCTCTGATTTATATTAATTGATAACACAGGATTTATCTATTTATTTTAATTACAATATTAAACACAAATTTTTTATTTAAGTGCTAATGAAGCTTTTATGAAAGAATGCAAAAGATAGCATAGCTTGAAAAATAAGCTCATATACGAAAGATAACAACATGCAACAATCAAAAAAGATGGTCCTTTATATGGACATTCATAAACATGTCAGTGTATGAGACTCTTTGAACTCTTTCCAAAGAAAAGGAACATCTGCAAAGAAAAGGAACATTTTGAACAGGCTGCCCAGGGAAGTGGTTGAATCACCATCCCTGGAGGTATTTGAAAGACGTGTAGATGTGGCGCTTAGGGACGTGGTTTAGTGGTGGACTTGGCAGTGCTAGGTTAATGGTTGGACTTGATGATCTTAAAGGTCTTTTCCAACCTAAACGGTTCTATGATTCTATGATTCAATGAATCATGTACTAACAATACATGAGAAAATGAACATCTGGGCTGTACTCAGTCCAAAGCCTATCATGGGGAATCTACTGTGCAACTGGTAGGAAGCAGCCTTGATATATGTCAAGGTACTGTATGAGTTCCATAGTCAAAGGCTGTCCAAAACCACACTTATTAAATGCTTTTCTGGTGTGTTTTTTCTTAACCTCCTCCATGCGAACACCACCGACTTCTGTGGCTAAATTGATTACAAGGTTTCCAGCAAGAAAATTGCTGCTTAAAAGAAACATTTTGCATTACCTCACAGTAAAGTAAATACCAGGAGATATGCTACGTAGACATGCATGCATGTGCATATACATAAACATGCAAACATACACACACAGAGACATATATATATCAACCTTATATACTGCTAATTTGTCTCCAATTAATATCAAAAAAAGACAAGCACCAAAATGAGCATTTAGAAAGCAGCGATGTGTCTGCATCCAAAAACTAAACAAAACCCACATATTCTACTATTGTCCAGCAACAGAAGTTGTCATGTTCAGAACCGGTTCAATTGGAACAGCCTGGGCTCCATCTGCTTAGCATCCAGAAGCTGGACAGTCCCTTTCCTAAACCAGCCACAAGATTAAAAGTCCAGTGGGCATTTTAACAGTGTGCTTGTAACCACCATAAGACTAGACACTCCAAGAAATAATCATAGGATTATAGAGTCTGACTTGGGGCAGGGGGGGCTCATTCTTTGGCCCTATGAGATCTGAATTCTTTGCTACTCTGGAGAGGCTCCTTGAAGAGCACAGGTGCATCATTCAGCTTCCATGCTAAGCTGCTGATTGTGGCTTTTCCGGCCTTCGAGGGCTTGAATTCTCAAATCTGGGGGAAGGAAAAAGCCCTGATGTCTAATTTGAGTGGGAACTGTAACTAACCTATATAAGTAATAAGTATTTCCTCTTTAAAATAAAAAGGTGAAACCTGATTTAAGTACCCACATATCAGCAGAGGATACAGGGCTTTGGATCCCAGTAGGATGAGATGTCCAGTTCAAAAATCAAAGACAGATAGGTGTTGACACAGTTCTTTGTTGGGTGTTTCCCGCTGGCTTGTTCAATACAGCACTCAGTTCAGCCTGCAATTTCTTGACTCTGCTCTGAGATACTGAACTCTGCACACAATTCGAAATGCAAGCATCTCATTCTGGGGCCAAATTCCTACAAAAGATATTCACCTAAAACCTTTCTTTGACTTGTAAGTTTTGTTTATACATAAAGACATATAACAAACCCCTCCTTTAATACAAAACAGCATGACTTGTCAAGATAATACACCTATTAAATGCACTTTTCAGTCAGGTAGATAACATACATTCAGTCTATGTGTTATATTTCACTAAGCAAGACTGTGGACCAGGACTGTGGACTAAAATCTGTTTGGAAAACATCCTTTAAGAGATAGTCTGTAGAGACAATTCTTACTATAATCGCACTAACAGCAGAAAGTTATTCATATAATTGCACTGATGGACCACTACATTTGAATTTGCACAAATGTAAATTTGCATGGAAAAAATTTATACGTGACAGAATGCAACCCCTTACAAATTCTTCCATTAAATTAAATAAACCAATAAAGACAAAAGTGTTTAAATAAAAAAGCAATAGTCAGAATAGCTACTGCTACAAAAGACAAACTTATTAAATATATGCAGCTGACTAATTCCATGCGTTTGAGTATTGCAACTTACCTAGAGTCTAGATAAGAGGAAAGCTAAGTAGAAGCTCAAAAATATTCAAATATTCAAAAATATTTTGTACTCAACTATTGCACTCTACTGTATAATTCTTACCTTTAAATCTACCCTACTATAGAGCAGTATTCTCCCAAAATAATGTTCTTTTCCTTAGAATGTCATTATGTAAGCCTCCCCACAACCGTCCCTGTACCACTGAAGTCCCAAACTGAGAAAGAGGTGAAGAAAAAGACTGAAAGTGATTGGAGAGTTTAAAATTGAAAGGGCAGACAACCAATCAGAAAGAACTTAATTTTTAAAACCCCTTAGCCCTTGTTCCTCATAAGCAACCTGGATAATTACAGCATCATGGTGAAAATTGGTAACATAAGCCAAAAAAGGCCTCATGATACAGAGAAGCAGTAAAAATACAGATGATTCTTTATCAGGAAATTATTTATGATAGTTTAAAAATAACTAAAGCATTAGGATTTACACATCTGTATTTCAAATTATGGATTTAGGTTTACTCTGAAATACATGTTTGTTATGCCTATAAAGAAAGAACTGTACTATAATATTTTAAACACTATTTGGAGAAACAGTATGCCGTCATGTGATTTGTGTTTTTCAAAATTAAGAAAAGCTATCCCCAAGAACATAAATAACCACTAAGCACATTCAAACCAATCCAGGTAATGAATTATGAAGAAAGATAAACCAGATGTTCTGTATATTTCTGAAAATAAAAAACATATATGAAAAGCTCTGACTAGCTAACTAGATAACTACAAGACACTTGGAAGATGTAAATGACTAAGGTAACAGACAATCTGGATTATGGATGGTAACTGCAATATTTGGAGATTAGCATCTTTACATCTTGGATAATACATCAGGAAAGGAAATTACAATCTATAGAAAATGGCATTCACCAATAATGCAGATCACAAAAGAATTCAACATATACTTCTAAAAGAGTACATCCAGAAGTAGGTATATTTGCCATGTAAAATAATGATTGCTTTTACTTGCTTTCATGTGAAAATAGCATGTCTAATATTAAAGATACACTAACAAGCCTACTCTTCTGCCAAAGGTTTTACAACATCCTAATCGAGTGATGTAAATTTTTAACATCCAATGCATTCTGTGTTTGAAATACAACAGATAGGAATGGGGAAGGGAAACTATAGGGCTTGCCTGCATTTGAAAGATAGAACAAATTAACACTGGCTGGGAATTTTAAAGTACTAAAAGCTGTTTCTGAATAATTCCGTATGTGAAAGCTCTTATTTTGGAATAAGAGTGCTTTGTTCCTGTTCAGCTTGACCCACTTTCCAAGTGTATTTAATTAGGAACCGTTTTATGTGTAAGAAAGCCTTTTGTTTGTTCTCTTGATTAAAGCAATAAAGTTCAGTATCTAGGGTTTCTGATTCAAAACACCTTAAACATTTTAAAAAAAATAAACAAGCTACAGAAACAGTGCCTAGGTATTAAAATGCAATTGTAGCATTTTCACTGTTTCCCTAAATAAGTGATTTCAAAGTTAAAAGGTTTTTTAAACAGTCTTCAGTCAGCAATTACTTTCTGCTGTAATCCATGGGCTGTGGATGGTTAGAATTATTTTAAGACAAATCTTCTCTTTGCAAAACACGAAGTTACAGCAGAGGTTTTTAAAAGTGTATGCCAGACTGCAGTGTCTCAGCACTTCAGAAATCAAGATATTTACCTAAAGTAAAACCATGCAGTCAAGAGAGGACAAGAGGAACTCACTCTTCCCATACGCATAGCTGACCCAAATCCAGGTGAACAGAATCTGTGGTGGCAATTCAAGCTGTCAAGCTCAGCGCTGTGCCGAACACATACACCCAGATATCTGCTCAGAATGCAAGCGATGTGAATCCACACTGACTGAGAAAATACAGTGTAGACACATTTAGAAACTTGAAAAATTGGAAGCCTAACTTCAGCTGTCTGTAAGTATGTCTAATAAGTATGAGTATGTATGCATGTTTGACCTAGGCCTGGTACCGCAGCTTTGGCCACATAAGTCTCCTGACCTACTGATGCTTGTGTAGAAATTAGTACATAGCTAAACACTATGGCATCAGCCTAGAGATGGCAGCCAACACTGGAGAAGCGGGAAGAACAGCTTCATTAAGCATTGTCATCTCCACCTGATCCCAAGTGCTCCTTGTCTGTTCCACAGCACAAACAAGCAGGGTACCTTAAAGCACTAAAGTAGTATCAGGTAGTTTACATCATGAGTGGTTAACACATTTCATCTCGCAATGGGACAGCAGAGGAATGTTCACATAGCATGAAAGGCAGTGTAAAAAAGTTATTTCTTATGCATTGTTCATCCATTTACTATCGGCTGTAAATGGCAAGGTTTGGCACTGTTCTGTCTGCAGCAGTTCTATTCTAACCCATGTCCTCTGGTAAATTTTCAAGCTGTGGGGCACAGGGATTAAGCCCAATGCTGGACTGTCCACGGCTGGATGGCTGACAAATAAGGGCCCACAGGCAGACTCGGACATAATTCACTAAGAAGAAATAGAAACTCTTCACCTATGTAATAAAGCAACATGTTTATGGATGGTATGTTGTATCCTCCCACAAAGTTCTCTACACTGCATGAATATAGAGAACCAACCGTTCATACCCAACAGATCTGTGCAACCGTCCTATAAACAGAGAGGTGTTTCAGATTTCTCTCCTGTCATTAAATCTTAATTCAGATCTTAAATATTCAATCGGCATTTGAAAAGCTGAAGATTGCATACAATGCATTCAGCAGGTACTGTGATGGCCCTTTCTGATATGTTTAAGAACAGATTAAAACTTCAAGTAATTTGGCAGGCTACTATTAAGACAATAATGGTATATTTTAGCTTGTGGTTGATGTAATCTTGCCCTTACATTCTACTGCTTCCATAAGAAACAGCGCATCGCTGCTTTCTAGGAAACAAGAAATGACACTATATGCCACATTAACAATGCTTCTTTAAAATCTGTCACATTTTATCTTGAAATTATTTCCAGTGCAAAGAAACTACTTTTACAAATAATAGAGGCTTCAAAAATATTTTACGTACAGAGTAAGAAAACTACTGGAAATGAAATTATCACCTGTTTCTATTCATTGTTGAGTACTGTTTTGAAAGAAAAATGTAAGTTGGTGGTATTAAGCAAAACAAAGCCCTTTTCCTCAACAACTAAATTTTTATGTCAGTGTTTCTATTATTCTTGAAGTACTGGTCTTTATCAATCTGCAACCATGTCTTATTCACAGGGATTAGGTGGGAAGCTTAGTAGACTCTCTGTGTAACCATGCAGCACACTGGATAAGCTCTTCAGATCTACACTAACCATCAACAACTGAAAAATGGTGACATTTGAACAATGGAAAACTGTTTTTCCTTTCACTCCATGTCCTTCGGACTACTGAAAAACATTCCTCACAGAAACTGCAGAAAAGCTTAATTCAGTTATGGTAAATCAAACATACCTTCTGTTTGATCTTAAGACTATACAGACTACAATAAATATGTATCAACAAAAGCAACATCCTAGCTAGGAAAATTTTAAGAACAGAAAGAATTATATTTTACTGATCTATTCAACAAAAGAATATTACATATTTAATTTACTCCTTACCTCCTAGGCAGTCTGTTTACTTTTTGCAATTAATAAATCTTGAAATTAATGTTTTACATATTTTCAATCTATTTTTAATATATTAAATTTAGGAATAAATTAGTTGTTTGGACACCAAAATCTGCTTTAGGAAAAATGTCTTTAAAGCAGAAATACTTATGATACAAAAAAAGCTGCTGGACATTATGAAATTGTATTTTATAGCATACTATGTTATGCTGTGAAAAATCAATTCTCCCTTTTTTACATACTCAGCTAAATTTTCAGTCATGAATCACATTCTTACTGACGTCAAATATGCTTTTGTGTTTTTCTTTCAGATTTACTTCATCAGTTTTCTCCCACTGTCTTCCCATATTTTTGAAAGAAATTTGTAGAAAATCTTATTTTCACTTATTTTCAACTACCGATAACAGCTCTGGCATGAAAACACATCACTACTTCAAACACCTTTTTGTTGAAAAATAAAAGGACAATAGCCTTTATAAGAGAATTACATTATGGCAGTTTTTAAAGAAAATTGCAAAAATTACCCTGTACAATAAATCAAATAGTAGATACCTCATAATCACAGAATCATGAATCACAGAATCATGGAAGGTGATGAGGTTTTACCTACTTTCAGTATTAGGAGATACATGATTGAATACTAAACATCATGTTCCTGTCTTTAAAGCTGCCTGTCACTTTCTAAAGAAAAGTTTGTTACACATTTGCCAACATCAAAGCTCAAAGTCAGGGACATTAGAATTTTCCCTCGAAACAATGAAATATCATTCTGAAATTAAAATTTCCAATTTCTAACCATATTTACATTGGCTATTTCCCTCTCAGTCAGCTTGTTCTCTTCTTTATCCACACATAGAATTTATCAATACAGCTTTCAAGTTATAACTGGTATTACAAAATTAATATAAAAATGCTATCTCATTCTGAAAAGTGCTATACTAATGGCCACTGTTTCCATAGCAGAAAATTACCAAATACAGAAGAAATTGTATGATACAAGAAATGATACAAGATGAGATATGTCACTAGAGCTAAAGAGAACATCAAGTTTTAATGTAAGACTAGTGATAAGTAATCAATAGGGGACCACCACTCTGTTCTCAGTAGTGAATGGAAAATATTTGACGTGTGTAAGAAACCACCGGATCACCACTTTCTAGTCACTGTCCATAAAGAGCCTGGCTTCTAGATTATTAACAACAATGTAAGTGTTTCTCTGCTATGTTTAAAAGAATCAATTTTATAAGTTAGTATTCTACCACATGACTCTGCTTTACTGATTAGCACACAATAGCTGTTGCTTTTTATGTAGGCAAAGAGTTATTCAGCATACTGCATGCACAAAATGGCAGCAGCTGTTGATAAACTTATCACAAACAGTGAATTAATTACAAATTTCAAATGTTAAGAAATAGCCCCTGGGAAGCTGCCCAAGGCATTTTTATGCAAAAGCAGTATGACTGCCATATTACTAATTAAAATTTAGGAAGAGTGCCATAGATACACAAGAATCTCAAGAGCAGTTACTCACAACCTAACAGAGCGGAGTGAAAATCAAGGAGTGAAAGAAACAGATCTAGGGATATTTTGAAATTATAGAAAAAGAAGAAAGAAGGACAGATAACAGATAAAATCAAAGAATGATTCATTATTTTAGAAGTGATTCACTGTCATGCAAGTAAGAAGGACAGTAAAAGAAACCAACACAAAATATGCATAATTTTGGAGGATGTAGAATCTGGATAATCAAAACAGCATTTACTTGGTTATCATTGCTGTTTCCAATATGAAAAATGTTTAATTGCTGTATGAATAAAATTAATCACATTTGGATCAAACCAGGAGAGTTTCTAAAGGAGACAAATGGCAGTCTTTCTCTTCATTTAAGCCAGTGCCGCTTTAAAAAGGTTTCAGACAAATTGGGCAAACTTCATATTGCAGACTGTATTTGAATCCTCTTCTTCCTTGATGATGAAGGCAAAATATTACTGTATTTTTTGCTTGACGCTGTAAGTGCATTTTTTAAAAAGAGCAAACTGAGGGATGTTAACAATCTATCCAACTACCAAGCGGTTTCCAATTCTTTTATTTTCAGTCTTCTATTTCTTCTCAGTATTATTTGGAGTTCACAAAGTGATGTTATCATATCTATTTTCTGTTTCAGGTACAGATGAGTCTTTTCTTCTATTTTTCTTTCTTCTAATTCTTTCTTCTTGGTGGGTATCCCCAAAACCTATTGCTGACAAACTAATCTTCAATCTGGAGACCTTTTATACAAGGTACCACCAGGGACATCTTGTTCTTTATTTGCAACATGGTTGCTGAGCAGCTGCCTGGCTAACATCGTAAAATGTAATATGGAAGCATAAACTGCACCACTAAATCCTAACTCAAGGCTATTAAAGTTTAAGTAATTAAAAACTTACTTACACGATTCAACTAGCCTAAAAGCAGCAATCTGCAACAATAAATTTTGTTTGTAATGTGTTCCGTTCATAATGTTATTGATCTCCCTCAGAAATGTAAAGCTTGCAAATATAATGAATCTTTTTGTCATTTAGTTGAAAATCTGTATGTTTATATATACATATATAAAATTAACAAGCAAGCTAATTTAGAAATACTAGCTGTTCAAGTACTGTATCTTAGACTCACATCTTGCCTATTTTAGACACCTCTGATTTTGCCTGTCTTACGCATTTTAGGATGGGATGAATGTCTTTCTGTAGGTGTCTCCCATTTCAGAGAGACCTTAATTACAAGGTTAGACTGGACACTGAACTTGTACATAGTTCCACTGAAATGTGTAAATTGACCCACTAATGTTCTGCTATTTGAAAAGGCATCTGTTTGAGGTATTATGTGAGCAGCAAGGAGAATTACCTTTTACCATATTATTATGATTTTATCCAGATAAAGCAGACATTTTTAGTCTGATATTTCAATTCCCGTATTGCTACTGCTAGATTGCAATGGTTAAGGGGAAGTGTAATATCACTTTAAGCTCCAATTTGGCACGCATTTCAGATATATGAGTGTGCAGAAAGTAAGAGTAACTTGCTGGGTGGTTTCCACCAAGGAACAGACTTGTTGAAGTTTTTCTACTTCAGAGATAGCACAGGGGAAGTCCAATATATAAAATTCTCCTTACTAGCCACTCAGGAGAGCATTATCACAGTTTACAGAATGAATACAGCTTGGCATGTGATAACTTTCTTTAATAGGTATATAACCTCATTTTACATTATGTTACTATAAACAAATATTCTTTGAAACAGTCTACAAAAATCTTCATAAAGGAATCCTGAAAATATTTAAGTGAGATACTTAATGCTAAAGGCATATTTAACATAAGAAGATTTACATAATGCTTCCTTTGATGGTCAGATGGTCTATTGAACATCTTCACCATGATATAAAAGAACTGACCAATCATTCAAGTGAAGGCATATATATATTGAGAAGCTCAACTCATTCCAGCATTCACTGGTTGTCTTTGGGATTTGAGATGACATACAACAGTTTCCATGGGGTGGGTGGTCTGAAGAAGGACACTTTGTTGGCTTGCTGTTTTGTTTGCTTTAAAGAATAAATGGAACTCTACTTTGAGGATGCAGCTTCAACATTATTGTCACAGTCACGTCAAATTTTAACTCCTGAATACATACCCTGTGGGGCTGGCATGCAGATACAGAGAAATCTTGTGGTGCAGATGTCTGTAGGCTCTGTTGAAGATAGTGGATGCTGCTCTGCACCTGCTGCAGATCACTGCAGCTCAGAAGGTGTTTCACCTCTGCCTTGATTCACATCAAGCTTTTATGCTTCTCGTATTTTTAAACATGCTTTTAAAATGTGCAGCTACCATGCTGATATGTGTTGTGGCACTTATTAACCGTGGTAGCACACAATTCTTTGTTGTGTATGGATTTCTGTTTCTAACATTAGTTCTGATCCCTTTTTAGACCTTTTTGTCTTATTATACGCGTAACACTCAAATCTGGCCCAAACTCTAGATGACAAAAAGTAAATACTTTTTTTGCATTTTCTGCGCACTTCAAGAAAAGAAGATAACTGCTTGGGTACGCATACATGTAGAAAGAACTAGAGCTGGATAAAGTGTTTTGTCTGTACTAAGTAATTTTCAATTTTCACTATTTCTGATGCATTAATAGAACTGCATTAACTCACTCCTGTGTTTATTTTAATGTCCTAGCTACCTATAGTTACTAAAAATCTATTCAAATCACATTTTAAAACATTTTCAAATGAGTTTTTCAATATTCATTAAAATGTAGTTTCTTCTTCTCTGAAATTAAAAAATAGGTCATTTAAACTCTGTTCCAATATAGCTGTTTTCCTTCTCCTGTTGGCTTTAGATAAATATATATACTAACATGTACAAAACCAGAAAAATGAAATGCATGTATTTGGGCAAGATGCATCTATGTCCCTAGAGGACTGAGAAAAGTGGGATAATACTACTACACTTTCTTAATGTGGCATCAGTGAAGAACATCCATTCAAATACTATGGCTAGAGAAAGCCAGATGTAGTATTCATGTAAAAATAATTCGGAGGAGAATTCTGTTCGAACTGTGAAAATGACACTTCCCATAAATTCTTTATGCATTGTCACACCAGGATTGAGTTAAAGCCAAACAAGCATCTGATTCTTGCTTTGAATACCAGTTGATTGACTGCTGTTATAAACCATTTAATAGGACTCATATTCAAAAGACAGCTGAAAGACTGACTGTCTCATTTTAGCATTCTGAGATGTTAGTAAGAAGACAAGTTCAAGAAGAGAGATTTAAACAAATGTTTTGAAAAAACATTGTCAATATCTACCAAATATACTACTAAACAGCTTTTATTTGTAATGAGTTATTTACCAAATTCCTTATACATATTCCAAAATATTCTGAAGTATATTTGTAGATAGTGGGGCCTCAATTTCACCCAAATGAAAATTTTATAGCATGTTAATAATCTTGTAACTTCTCTAAACCTTGACTTCAGCAAGGCTTTTGACACTGTCTCCCACAGCATCCTCATAGGCAAGCTTAGGAAGTGTGGGTTGGATGAATGGACAGTGGGGTGCGTTGAAAACTGGCTGGCAGGTAGAGCTCAGAGGGTTGTGATTAGTGGCACAGAGTCTAGTTGGAGGACTATGACAAGTGGTGTTCCCCAGGGGTCACTACTGGGTCCAGTCCTGTTCCACGTATTCATCAATGACCTGGAGGAAGGGATAGGGTGTACCATCAGCAAGTTTGCTGATGACACAAAACTGGGAGGGGTGGCTGACACACCGGAAATCTGTGCTGCCATACAGCCGTGACCTGGACAGGCTGGAGAGTTGGGCAGAGAGAAACCTCATGAAGTTCAACAAGGGCAAGTGTAAGGTACTGCACCTGGGGAGGAATAACCCCATGCACCAGTACAGGTTAGGGGCTGACCTGCTGGAAAGCAGCCCGGTGGAAAGGGACCTGGGAGTCCTGGTGGACAACAGGATGACCATGAGCCAGCAATGTGCCCTGTGGCCAAGAAGGCCAATGGCATCCTGGGGTGCATCAAGAGGTGTGTGGCAAGCAGGTCGCAGGAGGTTACCCTCCCCCTCTACTCTGCCCTGTTGAGGCTGTAGCTGGAGTACTGTGTCCAGTTCTGGGCTCCCTGGTTCAAGAAGGACAGGGAACTGCTGGAGAGGGTACAGCAGAGGGCTACAAAGATGCTTAGGGGGCTGGAACATCTTTCTGATGAGGAAAAGCTGAGGGACTTGGGTCTTTTTAGTCTGGAGAAGAGAAGACTGAGGGGGGATCTCATCAATGCTTATAAATACTTGAAGGGAGCGTGCAGGGAGGATGGCACCAGTCTTTTAGCAGTGGTGCCCAGTGATAGGACAAGAGGTAATGGGCACAAACTTGATCATAGGAAATTCCATCTAAACATGAGGAGGACCTTCTTTACTTTGAGGGTGGCAGAGCACTGGAATAGGCTGCCCAGAGAGGTGGTGGAGTCTCCGACTCTGGAGACATTCAAAACCTGCCTAGACGCCATCCTGCTCTAGGTGAATCTGCTCTGGCAGGGGTGTTGGACTAGATGATCTCCAGAAGTCCGTTCCAACCCTGGTGATTCTGTAATTCTGCGATAATATTTGAATGTACAAACACGTACAGAAGACATTAGATATATATTTATATACACAGAGATAACCATAACTACGAGACATGTATAACACAAGGTAATAAATATGATAAAATATTTAGACAGATAGGTAGGTAGGTAGGTAGATAGGTAGGTAGGTAGGTATAAATATATCTTTAATTTTGACTGATCTGGATTTTGCAATAGTGCTGTCACTAATTTAAACAGACATCCTACACTTTTTATTCCTCTACACTGCTTTTGATTTGTTTTGTAACAATCTACTCAAGCTAAATAAAGGTGGCCCTAAGTGCAAACAAAAACATTAACAGCAATTAGCATTTGCGAAGTGCCTGACATGTTTAAAGTATTGTATAAGTATTTAATCATAATCCTCAAAACAGTCCTCAAGACCATTGAGCACTTCCACCAGCAATGCTGCAGCACAGGGAAACAAGTTACCACAAGGCAGAAACCACGTTGTCACCGAAGCCCTACAGAGTCCTGGAACCAGCACTAACTTTTAATAGCAGTATTTATGTAAAGCTAGATCAAACAACAGGAATTCAGAAGTAGTACTAACTGTTCATGAACACTCTTTGTCTCCAACATAGTGTTAGTTTTATAGCACTAAGAATGAAACAATCCAGATCTCGAAAAGCAGCTGAAAAACAGCAGATGAGGCACCAGGTATGACCAGGTACAACCTGCCTATTAATCAGCTATAGTTTTTAGGATGAGGAAAAAAACAGTATGTGCTTAGGAAAAATTGAGTACAATGCCTATTAACCAGGTGCAGTTTTTAGGATGATGAAAAAACAATATGTGTTTAGGAAAAATTGAGTATAATGCATTGTTCACATGTATTTCTGTCAATTATAAGCTTTTGAAAGTTGGACCTTTCCATCAAAGTGAGCTCAACTAGAAGAGGTGTCTGGATCAGAAGCTTTCCTTTTATTTTATGCTTACCACACCTTTAAAGGTTTCGCAGAATTTGGGGATGGACACGATACCTTCATAAAATCTTCATCTTCTTGAGACTTCTTAGTCCTTAACAATGTAACTTCATAACAAGCAGAAGTTTTCATCTTTTCGAGATTTCCTGGTCCTTAAGGATGTATCTTCGTAAGAAACACAAGTTTTCATCTTTATGAGATTCCTTATTACTTAAGGATGAAGACAGGGCTTTTCTTTAAAACTGTCCACACGAGAAAAGATTCCAGTGAAGACATTTCTATTCAGCTAGTTCGGATGGCAACAGCCTTGGAAGATTTCCCTGATGTTGCATGTTTTGTTCGTTCTTTCTGAGGACATGATCATTCCTTGGTCATGAATATTTTCATTACTAAGGCTAGTATGCCCTGGAGTGGGAAACATTAGATACACTGAATAATTTGCTTGTTGGAATGATTTCTGGTCACTTATTACCAGAAACCTGGAAAATGTTGCAAGGTGTATGAGAACAAATTTATCATAGTCTTTAAGTAAGCATTTTATTGTTGAGGTTCCTTGTAAAAGATTTTTCATATTTCTTTCCCGTTATTAGAGGATCCATACAAGAACAGATGTTCTCTTTTCCTTAAGTAGGTCAAAGTTAAGACTTTCCTTTATTAAGATTTATTAAGACCGTGTTTCCTTTATTAAGATTTATTAAGACTGCGTTCAGATGGAGCTATTGCTCATTGACATCATGCCAAATAGCGTTTTGCTCTATTTGTAGATTTCTATTTCTAAAGAAACATGAACTTTTAGTATGAATTTCAGTATCCTGTGTCTTCCAACACCACTACATTCAACCTTTGACATGACTGCAGCAAAAAAAAAAATCCCCCAAAACATAAAACCCAAGTTGTACCAGTATAAAGAAGAAAAAATATACACTGAACTTCAAAGACCATGACCTGTTCCCTGTTGTAAACCTGTTTTTTGAGACTCACCTCTACTGTGACATATATAAAGAATCATCCTAATTAGGACAGGTAAAAAAACCCCAATTAATATAAAAAACTTTGTATTTTGCTGTATTACTACTTGACCATCTTCCCATGTCATCTGATTTCTTAAAGATCTGCAGGTGCAGGAATGGTATTTTTAAAGATATTCCCAACACATCACGCAATACATAGATTTAAAGGGGTGACTGCATTTAAGAAAAAAACCCTGAACAGTCTCTAGTTACTCCACTTAGAGTGTTTTAACTCATGTTCTTAATATGACTAATAGTAGCCCCAAGATCCACTATCAGCTACTGGGAACTAACCATCACAGAGAGGTTTATTGTACAAGCCATTATCCCATAGTCTCTCAGTCCATAGACCTTCCAGGTGTATCACCTGAAGTTCCAGCTATACAAGCCTGTGGCAGAAACGAGAAGACAAGCCCAGAATCATAGGGATGTGAAGTTTCTGTTCAGATAAAGCAGGAGGACAACTGCGGTTTCTAGAGTTGTAATGTTCTAGGCAAGGTGTCTGTAGAACTTTTAAAGTCTTGAAGGTATTCTGAACAGTTATTACAAAATCTGTTGTACCACTGAAATTCTCTCTGTATATGAATATAGTCCAAGTAAGGTCACATCTCTGCCAAACCAGAGACATTTCATTTAGCTTTAATAATCTATAATTACCGCATCTAATCTAACCCAGTCACACAGGCTGTCTTTATAGTCAATAGAGAGATGAGCAGTTCTGGAGAGTAATACATCAGACTCTTAAACACTCATTTTAGGATGAGAAATGAAACTGGATTCTAGGGACAGATAGTTGAACATAAACTTCAGCTGTCAGCAAGAAGCACTGCACGGTGTTCCTCGAGAGCCAGGATTGAAGGACAGACTTCTGTCAGACTCCATGGATATTATTATAAGAATCACCAAACATACACTCCAGAAAAAAATGGCTTTTCAGGCATGTAACTTATAGACAAATTTGATATAAGAGGAAAATGAAGATATACTTACCAAAAACAATAGAGGACTCACAGTAGTAGTAACCATTCGGTTGCTTTTTTTTCAACATGGAGCAAAGATCTAGGCGGTGCAGGATTTCATCTCCAAAATAATGGCTTTTAAAATCTTCATACAGGCTTGAGTCAATTTTTTTCACCTTTAAATAGCAACATAAAATTCAATTAGGCATTCTGCTAGAAGACTGAATTTTCATATTTAATTCCTATTAGTTTTCACTTTAATCAGAGGTATAGTTAGGATGGAAAACTACTTCAAGATGCAAAAAGAATACTGAAACAATAATATGCCAAATCTTCTGTTTTAGTTAAGCACTGTCTGCTGCAGAACTTAAGGAAATAAAAGTGTCATTACACCTCCTTTCTACCGCTCCCTCTACAGTCCTGTATGAAACAAATGGACATACACAACACTACAACTGCTTTAACTTCCAATGGTTTGCCACAGTCTTCACGGAACATATAACTGGAAATTATTCTTGCTGTCATCACTGAACATGCTACTAGAAGGAAGAATCTCAAATGTTTGTTAAGGGCAGTTTTCTGGGTCTTTAAAATCACCAAACAGGAAAATGTGGTTGTATTTAACTAGCACTAGGCTTTTTATCTCAGCAAATCTAAAAACTTACAGTGATTTACAATTTCACTATCATTATGCAGTTTTACATATATGAAGTAGAACATAATAAATATTCTATTAGGCTGTTTTCAGAAAACTTCATTTGAGTAGTTATTTTAAGAGTAGAGTTCCTCATTCCATCGTATTTTCAGTAATAGATGATCTCGGTAGAAATTCAATATTTTCTCCTTCAATCCACCTCAAAATAATGCCATTTGCTTTTTAAAAATCATTACTAGATGCTAAGGGATGTTAGGAGTGACCACTGTCTCCAGCAGCTCCAGCCCAGGGCTCCCTACTGCCCGGCTGCTGGAGCCCAGCCTGGTGCCCTGGGGACCCACAGTCTCTGGTGGATATACCTGCTGCTTTCATGTCCCCGCAACACACATGCATGCTCAGAGGACATGGCCATGGCTGGCTAGGCAGGCTGCCACAGACAAGGCACTGCCTTCAACAGCACCCACATACAGGGCTCACATGAGACACAAATGCAGATAGCCCCTGGCAGAGACAGGTCCCATCCCTCATCTGTTTGCCCCTCCAACACCCTGGACCCTCAGTTTTACATCCCCAACAGCTGCAAAGTCCTGGTTTGCCTGCAGTTTCTTGATTGTCCATCAATTAGTGTGACTGACAAGGTTTGTTT
This sequence comes from Burhinus bistriatus, assembly GCA_013397275.1. Taxonomy (NCBI): domain Eukaryota; kingdom Metazoa; phylum Chordata; class Aves; order Charadriiformes; family Burhinidae; genus Burhinus; species Burhinus bistriatus. The sequence goes on from VYXH01010762.1 coordinate 219,050, forward strand.
CTTGGTTTTGTGTGTTAGGTTTGACAGGTTTATGTCTCTCTGTATTTTGTTTATGGCTTCTCCCTTTCCCTTACCATCCCATTTGACAAAGTCCTCAGTCAGACAATCCTACCGAAATAAACAGCGCCACACTCCACATGCCCTCATCAATCCGTGTGACTGACCAGTTTTGGCTCTTGCTACTGCCTCCCTTATCGTACGTTGGTCAGGTTTGTGTCTCTGTACATGTTGTACAGGGCCTCCTCCTTTTATTACATCCTTCTGCACTGAAAAGGCTCCCACTTCCTAAAGGGGAGAGATGCTGTCTCCTTCCTCACATCCTTACACTATACCCATTCATCTGAGCATCACACTCACATATGTCTTCCGGTGCTTCACTCACAATTACTCATATGAAAGATGGGCTCAGTGTTGGTATGTCTACCGAACTTTTACTTACCTAAAAAATTACTGACTTCAGAAGCACTTTGCTTGAGTGAGTACCTGCACATTTGGTTCTCTGAAGTCTGATTTAGAGACTTGTGGTCCCTTTTAGTAAATTAGACTTCCAGTCCCCTAAAGTCTAATTTAGTGAAGGTCAAAAATGTTTTTCCATTTCCTTAATCTCTGAAACGATGACATCTAGTGGTGGATGCTTTTCATTTCGGGTACATGACCTCCTTGGAAGTCCACATTTATTCCATCCTCACTGTCATTATTTAAAATTTGATATTCTATGGCTAGATTAGTCCTTATGTACTAAGGTTATTTTGAAATTAAATCATCATTCTTTGCTTTTTGGCTGAAAGTTCTTTGAAATACATTTAGACATCAATCAGTTATAAAAAAAAGACCTTTTCAGCCAGGAGAACATCTGTCAAAATGTGAAGCCTTGAGTACGCGTGGAATGAAAAGAGGAAAAAATCAAAATCACCACTTCATGCTCCAATAGAAAAGTACCATTTACAAGACATTGGGATGTTGCTTGTCAAAGACAGATTGGTAAGATGTGAATCAAATGTTGAATGCTCAGGAATCGAGGTACGCTTGTGATGCACTACTGAAAGATATTTGGAAAAGCCGCCATGGGAAAATTGTATGATATTTTTAATAACTTGGAGCAATTTCTGGAGCACTGTTTGCAACGGTTGCAATTAGATGTGAAACAGATGAAACAACACAGGTGCATGGGAAGGCCACTGTTCATTTCTTAATTGAAAGGGTCTGGACAGTGGAGATGAAAGAGTTGTTCCCACATGGGAAAGTTAGAGACGCTGATTATAGAGATACACTGTAATTGGGGGGAAGGTGAGAAACAGAGTACTTGAGAGGCCATTTTGAAGCATTTGGTGCCCAAAGGGGAAGAGGAAGACACGTGCCTCTTGAGGAAGCACTGCAACGAGTGGATGCCTGTAAAGGGACATGGCTGTGTAATGTGGGCTTGGAGAGGCACCGCATGTGGAGCTCTTGTAAGCCCAGCAGGGCACCAAGGCGACAGCATTTGATAGCCCTGTTATGTCTGTTAACTCACTGTCTGCGCCTCCTCTGTATGCAGGCGGGGAAGTTGCAGCCTGCTGTCCCCAGCCTAAAGTTAAACCCTCCAGCTGCATGGAGTCCCTGTGGCTGCTGTCAGCAGGTGGCCGGGCAGCGCTTGCCCCTTTGTGGGACCAGGGGGAGGAAGGTGCGAGTACTGACAGGTCTTAACACGGCTGCAAAGCAAGGTGCCCAACGCCCCAGCAAGCAGCTTCAGTTTCCATGTACCAGACCCCACAGACAAAACGCCCACCTCCTAGCACCACACATCCCGCTCTCCGAAGGTGAGGGCTGCATATGAAGATTCATTTACAGTTGCTTGAAGTAGCTCGTTAACTGAACTGCAGAAGCCGCAATGTGTGAGAGAGGCAAGCAGTGGGGAGCCGGGCAGCGGGTAGGGATGGCCATGGGTCCCGCTGGAGCACTGGCAGGCGGTGCAGAGGCAGGTCACGGAGGTGCTAGGCGGGAGCAGAGGTTTGGCACTCCTTGCCGGCCAGAGAGCTGCTCAGGGAGCTTCTTCCGACCGCCTCCTCTCCCTCCTCCTCAGCGCGGGGCTCTGAGGAAAGGGGTGCTCACATTCAGCCGGGAGGCCGCAGGGGAGGTTGCGGGTTCATTCCCTGCCAGGAGAGGGCTGCGGTGGGCCCACGGCAGCGGGGCCGGGGCTGGGGCGGGATGGCGGCCGCGGCCGCGGTGCAGAGACGGGGTTCAGCGCCACAGCGCGGCGCCTTCCTGACAGGACCCGGCGGCGGGGAGGCCTGAGCGCAGGGAGCGCCTCCTGGAGAGGGAGGGGAAGCGGGTGAAGATAAAACTCTTGCGCTGCAAGGAGGCGCAGCAGCCGAGACGAGCTGCCCGTCTGTGGTGAGGCGGGTGAGCAGAGGGGGAAGAAGTGGGAAAGGGTCGGAAGTGGGTTGCTGACAGCGACTGTGGACTCTGTAGGGGAAGCTGTTTGGTATGGTTGATCCCTCCAACAGTACCTTTTGTACTTGTATAGAAACAATGTGATGGTACTGCATAAATAGCGGGGTAGGCCCCTGAAACAATGACCGGTTTATGTGGCTGTATTATTGTGAGGAGCTGTGGTGAGTGCATGTGGGTGTCCTGTACCTCCGAAGGAGGATGATTTTGTACATGTATATACATGTGCATGTACATTACTGTATTGACAGGTATTTGGGCATACATATGTGCTTACTAAAATAAAGGATACAAAGAAAAACTGTAAAACTATTCCAACATTGCTGGTCATTAGCTCAGTTACACCTTGTTTGGAAACAAGATGGCGGCTGTAGTTATTGGCTGCATCTTTTCATTTGAGTAGGTAATATGTATCTTTAATTCCTGGTAGCATCTTAGTTTCTCTAGGGTTGGAAGAGTAAGGGTTAACTTGCTGTTGTCAATTACAGTTATTTCTCAGAACTTTTTGGATGAGTTGTGGATAAAAATATCTTTCTCCAACAGAATGAGTGCCACATCAGCCACGAGTTGTGCCTTGCCACCACCGCTTGGGCCCGAAGACGACGACCAAGAGTGCTCTGAGACACACATGTCTGTTTTGTGGTATGCAGGGCAGCTTACAATTACTTATTATGATACAGAAGATTGCTCAGTCTACTTCATGCCTGACATACCTGATAATGAAGACCTCAAGCTACTGCAAAAAGTGATTGGGGAAGTTAATCCTCAATGCCTAGTGACCAGTGCAAAACAGGACGAGAATATCGCCAAATTCCTGACCAACCTAACAGCTGCTGCTGGTGATAAAGATATAGGAAAACCAGAAATTGTCTTGTTTCCTAACATAGATTTTGGGCTAGAAGTCAGCAAGCAACGGATCCTATCTAGGCAATTTCCATTTATCCCATCTCATATGACTGCAACAGAGAAAATTCTCTACTTGTCCTCAATCATCCCTTTTGAGAGCCCACTCATGATACGAGCCCTAGGGGGACTCCTTAAGTTTCTAGATAGGAGAAGGGTTGGAGTTGAGCTTGAAGAAAGCACTGTTGCAGTACCTATTTTGGCCTTTAAAAAGTTTGTGCTGTCAGATATTGTGCATATGGACCAGGACACTTACTGTGTCCTGCAGATATTTAAAACTGATATCCATCCTTCTGTGTACAAGCTGTCAAGCGGATTAAAAGAAGGATTCAGTTTATATGGAATTTTAAATCGTTGCAGGTGCAAATGGGGAGAAAAACTGCTGAGGCTGTGGCTCACACGACCTACTCGGAACTTGACAGAGCTCAACAAGCGGCTAGATGTTATCCATTTCTTCCTGCTGGCTCAAAACCATGAAACAGTCCTCACTCTTCAAGGCTGCCTCAAGAATATTAAAAATGTGCCTCTTATTCTAAAAAGAATGACTCTTTCCCACACAAAAGTTAGTGACTGGCAAGCACTCTATAAGACAGTATACAGTGCAGTGTGCCTTAGAGACACATGTCGTTCTCTGCCCAACACTATTGAACTCTTTCAGACTATTTCGCGTGTCTTCACTGATGATCTGCACTACATTGCTAGTCTAATCAGCAAAGTGGTGGACTTTGAAGGCAGCATCTCAGAGAACCGCTTCACTGTTAGAGCCAATGTGGACCCCAGCATCGATGAGAAGAAACGAAAGCTGATGGGACTGTCAGACTTCCTTACAGAAGTGGCACGAAAAGAACTGGAGGCCTTGGACAATCATATTCCCTCCTGTTGTGTGATCTACATTCCTTTGATTGGGTTCCTTCTCTCCATTCCACGGCTACCAACTATGGTGGATAAGAGCGACTTTGAAATCAAAGGCTTGGACTTTATGTTCTTGTCAGAGGATAAACTGCACTACAGAAGCGCTAGGACTAAGGAGCTAGACAGCCTGCTGGGTGACTTGCACTGTGAAATCAGAGACCAGGAAACACTTATTATGCACCAGCTGCAGACAAAGATCTTGGAGAAGTCTGAAGTGCTTCACAGTGTGATTGAGTATACTGCACATCTAGACGTGCTACTAGCTTTGGCAGTGATGGCCCGGGAGAATGCTTACTGCCGGCCATGCTTCACTCGCCGCCATGGCTTCCACATCAAGGATGGAAGACATCCGCTCATGGAACTATGCGCAAAGACTTTTGTGGCCAATCCTGTGAACAGTGGCGAGGCTACCAGACGAATAAAGATCATCACAGGGCCCAACTCATCTGGAAAGAGCGTCTACTTAAAGCAAGTAGGTCTTATAGTATTCATGGCTCTAATTGGCAGTTATGTCCCTGCAGCAGAGGCAGAGATTGGAGTAATTGATGGGATTTACACAAGAATCCACAGTAGGGAATCAGTTTCTGTAGGGCTCTCTACGTTCATGATTGATCTTAACCAGGTTGCCAAGGCAGTAAACAATGCCACAGAGAGGTCCTTGGTACTTATTGATGAGTTTGGTAAAGGGACCAACACACTGGACGGCCTGTCCCTTCTGGCTGCTGTCCTGAGGTACTGGATAAGTCAAGGCACCCAGTGTCCACAGGTCTTTGTCTCCACTAACTTTCACAGTTTAATGCAGCTAGAACTCCTGCCTGACATACCTCTTCTGGAGTACCTGACCATGGAGACCCACCAAGATGGAGATGAGTTGATATTTTTCTATCAGATCAAACAGGGCATGTCCACTGTTAGTCATGCTGCCAACATTGCTGCACTAGCAGGAATGCCAGCCAAAATTATTGAAAGAGGAGTGGAAGTCTCAGAACTGATTCGCAACGGAAAAGCTATCAAACGTATTGATCATCCTTCAAAAGGAGATCAGATGGAAAAATGCAAGTCTGTTGTGGAAAAGTTTCTTCGCCTAGACCTTGATGATCCCCATGTGGACTTAGAAGAGTTCATGCATAAAGAGGTGCTGCCTTCTGCAGCCTCAGTCCTGTAACAGGGGTATGTGTAAAAGCATGAATTACATCGTATTACCATGTTCAATAGGAGAATTTGGTAATTTAAAGAATGATCACTATGACTAACACCTCACACTACGTTTAGCTTGTAACAAACTGTCTATAGTGTATGTCCTTTCTTCTTCTTGTTTAAAACAAGTACTGTAGTTACATATCTCTGCAATATGGTGCATCATATGAAAGCAGGAAGACTGAAAGAAGATAATTCAAGAACCTCTTCCAGCTGTTGGGTCACCCAGTTTGTGCATTTTCTGCCCCTGTTGTTAGATCTTCCGATTAAAAAAATACTGTAGAAAAATCACAAAACATTTCTGCTGGTCTCGTAAGACTGGGAAAGCAAAGTGTTTATTGTTTTGTATTGTGCCAAAGTGATCGTTTCAGCTATTTTAGGATTAGCATCAAAGATTCCAAGTAAGTATGTGCCTGAGACTCCCATACCAGCAAGTAACAGTTGTCACAATACAAACCACTGACATAGAGGCTGATAAATGAAATACAAATGGATTTAATGAGCCCTGCACCTTTTCTTATACCAGCATTTCTGTCCAAAATGACAGAGATCCCAGGAGTTATTATACAAACAATGCTGGAGGTCAGAATCAGCGGGGACTGATAAACAGGGGAAGTGCTTTGGTTTTACTGAGAATCACTCTCTTCTCATAAGGTCCTATATGGAATGACTATGTATCTATGCCATATGGGTATAAATAAAAGCAAGATTACAAATCTAGGAAACTGAAAGCTATACTAGGGATCTAAGACAGAAATTCACATTCTATATTCTATTTTCAAGTATTGAGTAAATCTTAATATGACAGGAATAATACCAGAAGGCAAGGATTCCCTTTCACTTCTCTTGTCATGCAGAGGATCTTTACTGAACACAGTATTTAATGTATGCATATGCAACAAAAATTCATTAACAAATTAATGAAGCAGGAGACATGATATGTAGGTACTATAGAAGTAATAATCTTTTCTGCAATGAGATAAGTGCCTGAGATTCCTTATCTAAATTAGACAGAAGAGACATTAGATAGCTTATTATCTGACTCCCAAAATTTGCTCTAACTGCTTACAGAATGGCTAATAAAAGACATCAGCAGATATACTACATCTCTCTTCAGCTCTATTTGATTTCAAGAAGCCAAAAATATTAACATCACATAGAGAAAAAATTATATGAGAAAAAAGTAATTACCTTCATAATTATCAGTATTAAACATCTTATCTGGTACGTCTAGCTGAAGATAGCAAAAAGATGAATGTGAGTGCACATCAAAAAGATTTGAATTTGGAGACACTGCTTTGGGTTTGATTCAGTGTAGAATTTCCTCCTTTATGATGGAGGAATTATTATTATTATTATTATTATTATTATTACAAAATAAGTAACTTATGTTACCTCTACATGAAACTAGGATAGTGGCAAAAGTTTAACATAGTTTACATTAAGAAATACAAGAATAAATTACTGAATCATGCAGTTACTGCTGTTTCCAGTGTAATTACAATAATGCTGTCCGCAAAATAATATCTAGCATCTTAACGACGTTACCATTGAAGTTGAATGGTAACAGTGAATCAGGCCTTGTACAACACTTGCAAGTGTTGTAAATACAAACAGATTTTTCTCACTAATAGATTCTCTTTTACTAATTATATATGCAGCATTCTAAAGATCTACTGTACAGAAGAATATAATATATTAAATATTCATAAATTATTTTTTTGGCATTTTTTCTTGTCAAACACTGTCTAGGCTAAGGATAGCAGATGCCGTCAGAGCAATGTAGCTGTCAGTCATCTTCTACGTATGAAATCCATTTCACAGTATTTGTAGTTCTGGCAGCACTAGGTATCAAAGGATCTCCAAATGTCATACAGCATTTATCAAGTGTGCCTCACAACACGCCCTGAAATAAACAGCAGTCTGGACGACTGAAAAACAAAGGGATTGTGACTGACCTGTGGCAACATAGCAGGCTAGTGAGAGAAGCAGGAATAGAAATGTTATCTTCAAGTGCACAACTCCAGTTGCTTCTTTCATTGCGTTTCATGAGGTTCTTTGTGTAGAAGATAATGATACCAACCCAAGATTCTTATCATCCAATCAATCAATTGTGGAAATAGCTAAACATGTGCAAGTAAATTATATCCCTTTATCTCCTTCCACAAGGACACCTAGAGCCACACATACCTCCTGGTTTTGGGGAAGTGTTTAGTGGCACATTGGATCTCAGAATTGTCCTACTAAGCATTAAAAGTGAGTTGCTCCCACTTCTGAGTAGGTAAATAAGTTCTTTAACCTGAGAAGCTGAAGGGGGTACAGTAACCCAGACAGCTCTTTTCTAACCCACCTCATCTCACATTTTTATCCTTTATTAACATCCGTTTCCAAGTTTTTTGCATTTACCATTTTTAGCTTAATGCTGTGCCTTCAAAGTGGAAAGCTGTTTTCTTCAGATCTTTATTAATTTTGAATTCTCGAACTCTTTGCTTTGTAAATATCAGCAACAATTTGGGAAAGTTAAAATCTTTTCAGAATATATACATTTCAAAAATGCCTATAGCTATCTTAAGGTTTGAAAAACAGATTATTTTTTTTTCCCCAACAGATAACTTGTGTGGAATTTAGACATCATTATGGGGAGAGTGGCTTAGCAGAGTATTGTTTCAAATAAGGAAACTTACGTTAACAAAATATAAATATAGTTATAAAGCTATAGCTGTGAACTATACTTAACTACTTCGTTCTATTTGCTTTTATATGCTTTCTCATGTAATCTTCATCCACTCCCCCTTTCTTGTTTTTCATACTGTTGTATGATCTGAAAATGCAATTAGACAGTATATTAAAATGTACTACAAAATAGTTATTCCTTTTATGTTTCATGTTTTTATTTATTGTTTTCAGTAAATGCATGAAACTATCTCACTAAATGCACAGACACAGTGAAACAAAATATGATTAAGACCGATGCTTATGCCTGACAGTGGATTGACAGAGAAAAATTTACAGATTTTTAATACATAATATCTTTCTATATAGTGTATCTTTAGAATACCACATGCATTATCCAGCATTATGGAGGACTAAGGAAGATGATTTGTAATGACATTGACCTGGTTCTGTCAGCAGCAATGAATATCAGAACACAGAAAGTATGCATCCTGGCTAATAGTTCATGCAAGGTAGATAAATGTAAACAAAACAAACAACCAGCCAAAACCAACCAAAAAACAGAATGTAAAAAACCCCACCCTGACTCTCTCAGATGTTTTAACCAAAGAGTTAAATTACTGAACAGCTGATATGCTCGAAGAGCTGTGAATTTTTAAAATGAGTCTTTTAAAAAACAACTGTTAATACAAACAAAAGCTTATGTGAACTTAAAAAATTAATAGTTATAATATACCATCTACAGCCTGTGGACAAGTCCTTAATTCTGTTTCAGAGCAAGTATGTATGCCCTTGAATTTTCTTGATGTATCTCAAATCTCACTGCCTTCTTCCAACTGATTTCATAATACTACTTAATTAGAACGTGCACCTTCAGCATGTTTTAGAGTTATTTCTAATGACGTTTTAAAGTATTTTTCTTTAATGCTTACTATTAAGGAAAAAAATACTTAAAATATTTATATTATGTACTTTAATTCTTACTTTAATTTTTTTTTTTTTTTTCTTTCCCCCCGAAAATAACTCTCCTGGTCAATGCTAAAGGATCACGTAAAACATTCTACACAATGTCAGCAAAAAAAATTTATGGAGATATACCTTATGTTAAATAATACGATATTACTGTTAAATTAGTATGAAATAAAAAACTAGATATACTAATATTACTTCTATATATTTATCATCACAGTTATAACCTACTTTTATGTATTTGTGTACTTTGTCAGAAAAGCTAATAAATAGGCAGGAAATAACTGCCTGCCAGAGAGAATATAGAAGATGTGTTTTGTCACTACTCTGAAATTCAGCAAAGCATATTCAATCGAGGGAAGTGACAGCCTGCATATTATGCATAATCCAAATATAAATTCCACTGTTTATTTGCTTATTTTCTCCTATACAGTAATAAAACTATCCAAATAAACTGCACGCAGATAATCTACACCCTAGTAATAATTCTGTAATTTTGAACAAGTACTTTCATCCTTTGGTCTTGCGTAGTTTCACAAAAGAAAACAGACCATGATATTAGTGTACTGAGAATATCAAAAGTGGTAACTTAAAGTACAGTAGAGGACTACTAATTATTTTTTCTAAAAAAAAAAAAAAAAAAAAAAATCAGTANGAAGAGACTTATAATTTTTTTTTTAAAAAAAAAAAAAAAAAAAAAATAATCAGTATTTTCAAGTCTTACCTCTTCAGCTGGTTACAAAGTAGGAAGTATGATACTATAGCATAAGGAACTCCTTTGTTCATCTCCAAATTAAACTTTCTAGATTGCTGCTGAGCTATGTGAAATGAGAGCTCACCTGCTTACGTAGCTGTGTTGATTTTGACAACTTCATGAAGGTCAGATGTGGTTTAAAAGCTCTTTCTTCTCCTGCCAAGATGCCCTTTTCTTGAAATATCTTCTTCATAGTCTCTGAGGGGGGAGAAAAATGTAGAGGTACAAAGATATTACATGATAGAATGCTTAAAAATGTGCTTTCGACTATAATATGAGTCACAGCCATTCCACATGGCAAAAATAAGATCATGAGTACTAAAAGGCATAGCAATTTCTAGTTAACTTCAAAGATACATATTATTTCATGTGAAAATAGTCTTATATTTGCAGTTAATAGAGGTCACAAATTTGGCTTTACTAAAATAATGGCAAGTAGAAAGCTGTCCATGCTGTCTGCTTTTGCTATCAAAATAGGCACTTGACATTAAAACTGTTCAGGAGTTACTCTCACTGGAATTTTGGAAACTTCAGGAAAACTCTGAGTATGTAACAGAATAGTCTGTCTTCAAAAACACTGTTCTGTGGTGAGTTCTATTATCTGTATTTGGGTAATCTCCCACTCAGACCAAGGGAAATCTGAAATGGAAAGCTCTAAATTCTGGCACTGGATTTACATGGCAGAATTAGAGAACATATCAGGTATGCTGATGACTTTTGTTCGTTTTTTTTAAGATTCACTGTTGCTTTCTAAGCTAATTTCCTATTTTTAATGTACACTGGGAGTTATGTTACCTGTCTACAGCCCAGGCCAAAGCAACTCTACTACACTGACCTCGTTTACTATTTCCCAACTCATGTGCCCAGTGTAATGTTTCATTTCTTGGAGACAAATTTCAGTATAACTTTTTAATTATGTTCCACATTTCTTTTATCTGAAATACTTAACATGAAAAATTTCTGTTGTAATTTTGAAAAAAGATTAGATAAAATTGATAAAACCTGCGGCAAAAATACCAGTAAGTAGAATATTTATATTACTGAAAAACAGAAAAACTGCAAAATCTTTTTTTCTTCCTTTGCAAATACAACTTCCATTTTTTTCACTAGTTGTAGGTCTAGCTGACTCATACTATCCTTGAACTAAAATCAAAAGAGCAGAAAAAAATAAAATCAATCCTATCACATGAATTTAATCAAATCTTACCCTAACGATGTATTTGCACTAAAGTGTATTACTTTTTGGCTTGATAGTTCATCTGTAACAGAAAGATCCAGTGCTTTATTCTCCCACCTGGAAGAAAATGCATTACACTGGGAAGCAAACAGCACAGATGGCTGAAAAACAAGGAAGGCCCAAGGAAGAGTAATACAGGCATATAAAGCCAGCTAGTATAAATCTGGCAGTTCACGCTCCTGTAACATGTCATTCCGGAGTCCTTACTCTTACCATTTTTGGTTTTCTATAGTAACTATTTAAGTGAGCCACTTAGAAATCACACTTAAGAAGAGATTTTACAAGTTTATGCATTACTTTGCAACAGAAAAGTTCTAGAAGAAGCTCAGAGTATTCACTTGGGACCTGGAGATCAAAATACACTTCTGTTTCTCTGCTGCATATTTCTCTGCTTAGGCTCCACAGCCTATGCAATTAAAGTTGGGATTTTGAAAGAAGCCAAAGAAATCAAAGACCCAAATACCATCTCTTAAACAGGCCCACTTAAAAATTCTCTTTCAACCTTCATTCCTCACTTATAAGACGCTGATGCATTTTACAAAAAAGAATTAGCCCAACCTTTTTAGTCTAACTCACAGGATGCTGAAAGGACAACCAGATTAAAACTTGCAAAGCATTACACAATGGTAACAGAGGTCATATTACTATGACAGATGCTGAAAATACCCTACCAGAATGGTTGAGGTGGAAAGGGACCTCAGAAGGCCATCTGGTCAAACCCTCTTGCTCAAGCTGGGCCACCTAGAGCTGGCTGCCCAGGACTATGCATGGGTTTGGCGTATCTTCAAGGATGGAGACCCCACAACCTCCCTGGACAGCCTGTGCCAGCGCTCAGTTACTCTCAGAGTGGAAAAGCATTTCCCGATATTCAGACAACCCTCCTGCGTTTCAGTTTGTGTCCATTCTCTCTCTCCCCCCCTCGCTCTATGTATGTATATATGTATATACATGCATAACTGCTACATAGATCTATAGATCCATGTATATAAATCTGTACATTTATGTATCCACAGACCTACTATATATCTATAGCTATGTATCTATATACAAGTACAGCTTACCTACTTGCACTATTTTAAATTGTGTCTGTGGGAAACATTTCTAAATTTACACTGAATCCTTACTAAGCTACTGTGCAGCTGTGCACACAAATGCTGCTGAACAACAGATTAACATATCAAAACAGAAGACCATAAATAAATGTTTGCTGCTTCTTCAAACTGAGATATGGAAGTTCAAATTAAGTTATTTAGCTATGGTGTGCATGTATTTCCATGCATCCAACGGCCTGCTTATTTTCTGATGTTAGTAAGCTTGTAAAACATTACATTTATTTAAAACTGAAATTATCTGAAACAAAGCCATTTTCTAGTTCCTTTGTTTGGTTCTCTGAACTGCATCATTTGAGGACTCATTGACTTTGATGTTCCAGAATAGGATTAGTATTATCAAAACTAGGTTTATGGTACCCTGTGATATTCTGACTCAGTCTTGTGGATTGTAGTTTTTTTTTCTCCCCTAAAAGCTCAAATTCTTTCTGCCATCATGTCTTACGCGAATCAGTGTCTTACCTCTGACTCTGCAATTAAGAGCTATACTGGGGAAGATCTGCACCTCTGACGGTGTCCCCTAACTCCAGTAAGAGCTTAGTGTCAGACCAGTGGTTTGCCAATGTGCATCTGATCAAAGGATTTTAAGCTTGGGTAGACTGATCACTGTAGATGTGTGTTGCAGCGGGATGGTAGGGCACCTACACTTTACACTGCTGAAAATCAACCACGTGGCCTGCGTGTCTTCATTTCGTGCTAAATAGCTTTGTTCAATTTCTGCTTCTATTTACTTTTCTAAATTCTTTTTTTTTTTTCATACCTGGCAATTCTAATCAAGAAAAAAACAAAAAATTGAGTCAGAGGAAAGAAAGCATAACTTCAGAGAGATTGCAGTTTTAAATTTAATAGATTTATGTGTGTATATGTGTGCCTGCCCACACATGTTCTCATGGTGATCTGACTTCTCACACAGCTTTGTCATGGCATAAATTTATTAAACACCATAGGCTCATGAGATTGTCCACACTTGCTGGTACTACAGATAGCCCCAGTTTTGCAGTTTTTGACACTTAGGGAAAATGTGAGATTTTACCGGTTAAGGTGACTTACAAACGTAATTAGCACGTTTCCTTCTTCAAAGATAATGAAAATAGAAAGAAAACTGAGTAGATGGAAGGGGGGAAAAAAAAAAAGAAACAAAAGGAAAATGTTTTCCTGAGAGCACAGGAAGGTTAAAAGATAATGTAGTGCTATTAATATCCATGCAGCTCTTTGAAGAAGTGGCCACAAGAAAGGTTTTAAAAGAAATGGGGAAGGAAGCATGGATGCTGTGGGCAAGAGAAAATTCCAGGCTTATGGAACAGCATGAAAGTGGATTTGAAGACTGAGCAAATACATGAAGGTTAAACTTTATGACAGGGATTGCCTGAACTGAAAGAAATTAGACACTGGTCACAAGAATCATAGGCAGACAATGGGTCTTACCAAATTAGGATCTCCCATCTTTCCCCCAGACATCAACATCACTAGCTAGACTGAAAAATCAAACAAGATCTATGTTTTCCCTTACTAGTCTCAGGCTGACCAATGTTTGCAGCTTCAAAGTATACCCTAGAAAAGTTAAGGCTATTTTTACAAGCTCAGTGACTTCCTGGAACAAATTTTTTGACAGCTTTCAGACTGTCTTTCATGCAATTTGAAGTACTCTGCAATACCATTTTGTACCTTATTTTTATAATGTCAAAATTACTGAATGTCATCTTCCTCTCTTACATTGGATGCAGCTGAATCCATTAGACAACATTCCCCATAATTAGACTCAGAACGTGATATATGAAACTCACCCAGAACAGCTATATTCTGGAAAGGCTCAAAAATTCAACAGCTAGATCAATACAGAATGATTCACAGAAAAATTGCACATTGAGCCATATTCCATATACAAATAGCCATGTTCTTTTCAAAATTTCATTAGATAAGGAAAACTGCTATATATGTACATTTTATTCCAGTCTATAAATTTCTGCTTGTCTCTAAACCATGTTCCCTCAATTAAAAGGTTTGGAATTTAGAAACAGTATTCTCTGTCTTTAAAAATTTTTTGACCTTACACTTGAAGCTAAAGACAAGCTAAGCATAGGTAACTTACAATTATAACTTAACATGTTGAGTCATGTTAAAATTTTTAAGTCCTTAGTTGTTTTTAAGAGTATCCTATTGGCTATTGGTTGGCAGAAGTTTAGGTTTTACAAAGAAGCTCTTCTGGTCATCCTTCCTTTCCTAATAGCACAGAGCACTTGGCAAAGCCTTACAAGACCTAATTTCCAAGCCAATTAAGAACTCAAAGCCATCTATTTCAGATGCTAATATTTATCACAACCTCAGCTATACGTCACCAGAGGTGAGCACCATGAATTAAAAAAAATATTTTAGATATCAAGTTATGCTTGGAATATATAATCAAAGGATGCACCAAGCACCAAACTCTCTACCATCCTACTGTGAAGACCATTATGAAGGGTAGTATCACCCGAGGAGTGTCACTGGCTGCTGGCTAACAAAAACTACTGACTCCTGAACACCTCAGCAATCCCCAATCTCTGATGAAAAAAAAAAAAAAAAA
>VYXH01010762.1:233829-257263 GCA_013397275.1 Burhinus bistriatus
AGTGGCTAAACCAGGGTCAGACACTACTTCAATTTCCCAATCGTTCTTCCACTGTTACTTGGTTATATATTACTTTGGCTTTCCTGCAGTGAGTTGTCACTGTACCATACCACTATCATATATCAGTGAGCTATACGGTTATTTCAAACACCTATCCGCAGTATGCACAGGTTGTTCTGTTTCTCTCCATTGCCATACATGTATATAGAAGAAAGATGTGCTCATTCATAAAGTAGGTTCCAAGGAGCAGCTGAATCATGCAATCCTCACTTTGTGCACAGATGCCAATATGTAAGGTAAGCCTTACAAGACAAACAACAATAATGTGAAGGCTCAAAGTACTAGACTGAAATAGAAACTCAGGTAGGACTTCTTGATGAAACTTGGTTCTTTTACTGGCTTTAATCCATTCCAATACTTCCTAAAAGTTTATCGTCATCACAAAAAGAAGTGGGTGAGAGTACCTGCTTTTAAACCACAAAACCCGTATCTTATTAGTTCATTTTAACGAGGTATTTATCAGAATTATTGTTATTCAGTGTTTGGCAGCACAATATGAAGAAGAACGTAAATGAAAATCTAAAAGCATTTGCTGTCCTTGCTTTCAGAGAACCATACTTTACGTTTTTAGCATTAAGGAACCAATGTGGATATCACTAATGGGTGTTTTAGAGGAACGAAGGCAATGGACATAGTGAACAGCACATCCAGTTTCATTCAATAATACAGCAGTGCTCAGTGGCCTTTAACCAGACCATCACGTGTTCTGTACAGCGGAATGTTAACAATCAAAAAAATATCTCATAATAAACAATCAAGGAGACGAGGAAACAATCAAATGGCAGACTCAGAGCCAGGCATGCACATGGTTAGTTTGTTTTATATATTTCACATACACAACTACAGCAAGAATAAAAACCATAGTAAACATCAAGGTGCCGAGATAAAATACTATGACAAACTGAAGATGTTTCAATCTCCCTACTAACTGAATAAATTTCTTGGAACAATTTAAAACTTTGCTTCCTGTCCCACCTGACTACACAACAGCAAATTAGAGATTACCTGTTCTGTAAATGCCAAAATCCTCCCGTAAGATTTACTTTCTCCTTGCCTTGCAAACAGATCCTCTACATTCCTGCTACACCAACTTCCTTTCTATTAAACCCTTATTCTTCCCCTTGTATCTGCCCTCTCTGTACCTTGCTGAAAATGCCATTATACAGCCAAATCACATTTTTCTTAGCAAATTGAAAAGATTTTTTCCATTCTTTCTGACTCCTTCCACACAGTTGATCAAAATTTTAAGACCCTGAGTGAAGAGTAGTAGAGTTAAAGGGCAGGAGAGGCACTGCAATACAGTGCTCCAAAGCCAGGCCCCTGTCCCAGCCTATTGCTCTTGCATATCTACTTTAACCTCTCCTACTTGTCATGTGTCACACAAAAAAGGTGAGCTAAGAGATTTGGCAATAGTACAGCATTTCATATTCCCATGCAATGAATGTTGAACTCCAGAGCAAATTGTATTTGATAACTACTACATGTTGGAAGCACAAACTCCTAAAACTAACTGGTGTTATACTAGGTCTTAATAGTAACTTTATTTTTACTAAAATGTTTGCCCCTGTTGTCAGCATTTGTCTAGTCAAGGGGTCTAAAACGAAGAAAACTTTCATGTAGCACAAAGCTGAACTAGAAAAGGTTGCATGCAGAAAACTATGTAATATCAAAAGGCGTGAACAGTACTCAGGTCTATTGGAATCAGTCCTTGATGTAAGTATTATCAGTCGGTCTCAGCTGTTGTAATGAAATCAACAAAAAAATTGTTGGATTTTTTTTTTTCTGCTGGTTATATTCATCAAACAATACAGCATATATTTGCTGACATAAGATAATTATATTCTTGAGACAGCAGAACAGTGCCACTTTCAACTTTAGAGAATGCTTCTCTTGTTACTGTGGATGAGCCAAGTTCCTACACACCCCAGTAAAGTTCTGCTACACACATTGGTAGGAACTATAACTAATGGCACACAGACTACAAGAAAATCTAACACGTCATAATGCAACTGTTAGGTATTTGGACTAGCAGCTTTTTGTTCACTTTGTACAAAACAGAAGTTTTAATGGAAAATTACAATAGTTTTAAGTTCTCAATTTTTCCATCCTGTGAAATGACTTAAGAATAACTGACAAGAGGCAAAATTCATTTATCTTAGCTTCAGCCATCTGGAACTAAATTGAACTAAATTAAGTGAATTAAACTCTTTCTCTAGGCTCTCTGAAGTCAGGGCAATGTAAGTCACCCTAAAACAGACACTAAAGGCGTGGTTTCATAATGTTTAAAGAAGCTCATAAACCACCATACTTGCCAAAACAGACTGTTCCTCTCCAACCCCATGCCTGCCACTGCTCCTATCTTTTGTGCCGACAGTCATGTAGCTATACAGTAAACTGCACTGGCAAACTGAGTAGGTTAAAACTTAGCTGGCAAAGGTTAAAAATGTTAATTTAACCACCGTTGAATTCACTATGTGGCTGCACAAATCCCCAGCACAACAAAAGGGGTCGGACTGCTTTGGTATGGTGGCAATGCCAGCTTATGCTTGAGTACAGCTGTAATGTAGAGAAGAAGATGGGCAGTATAACTCACTTTCCATTTCTCTCTCTCTGGTATGGACTGTTAGGAAAATCAGTTTAGTTTTAGAAAACTGAAGTTAAAGGAAATGGCTAGTCAGGTGTACTACATGACTGTCTGGTGCAGTCCTAGCTGTATTAAAACATTTAACCCAACAAATCAACATTTCTTAAAAACAAAGGACCAAAAGCAAATGAAATAGCTATCTGCATAAACAGAAGAGTAACTTTTTTGTTCGTGAAATACAAGCTCCATCTGATGGTCAGACCACAACATGCATCATGCGTCCCTAAAACCAAAATCTGCAAATCCTGCAGGTAAAAAGCAGGATTCACTTACTCACTTTTATCAGCTTCAAATACTATTAACAATATAATTATCAACATGAAAATAAAAGCGAAACAACTCATTACTTTTTACAAATTCACTTAGTACTTCAAATATTCTGCAGTGTAGCAAAGCACAAGAAATGAAGAGTTTTTTAAAAATCACTGTAAACGTATATGTCACTTTTAGCTCAGGATTTCTAAAACAACTTGGACAAAGAGTGATTAAAATACTCAAATTTGTGTCATAACAATTTTGCACTATTCCTGGTAGATAATTATATGATGCTAATGTCTTTTAATGGATTGCTGGGAAATAACTAGCAAATAACAACAAACAGAAGATCCATATTAGCTCTGCTTTTCCGGAACTTTTTTTTTTCAAACTTTTATTTACTTTGGCATTAGCAGACATGAACTTACCATTATAATGCTATACCACATTCAGGCATTATTGGTATCAAACAAATTTCCATGGAACTAAATGGGCTCTTATAAGAAGCTGATTTAACTTCGTATATTTTCTACTGTTTTTGTTATTAATATTCCTCTTACAACATCCATGTAGAACACAAAATAACACATTAATTAAAAATTCACCTTAGAGCATAACAGAAACCAAACATAATCTTGAAGTAGCAAAAGAATAATTCTGTAATAAACCAAACTTATGTCTTGCCAAAAATCAAACCAGCTACAGAAGTGATCTCTCTTTACTGTTCCATGGACAATAACAGAATGATTAACATCTGCAGGCAATACTATTTTTTTTTTGTTTGCCAGCTTCAGTTTTAAAATTGCAGTTTTCTAGGAACGCAAGTTATATCACAGGCAAGCTGCACTAGGAGCCAGAATAAACAATTAATTTCTGTCAAACGTATATAGCCTCACAGCAGTATATATGGAGAGCTGATAGCAGTCTTCACACATATCCTGACAACAGCAGCCCAGCAGAAAAGAGTATCTAATATTTTCTCTTGCAGGTGTCTCTAAAATTGTGCATCCTATCCACAGAGCAGGAATAATAGGCATAATTTTGACATACAGCCTGTTTTGAATTAATATATGAAATGTATTAAAGAAAATAAACTCAATGGTACATATCTGCTAATATGATTCTTTACATTAGAAGGTATATTTATTGTGTCAAGTACAGCCCAGAAAGTACTACATGGTCTTTTCCCCAAAAAGGCAACAGCTTCAGCCAGGTTTGGCCCTTAGAGGACTGTCTGCTAATGTTTTCCAAAAACTGCATATAAACTAAACTGTGTTGTAATTAACACTGTAAGTGTACCCTTATGTTAAAGGAATTATACATGTGATACGCTTCGGGGAAGGGGGAGAATCCTAACAACTCTCTTGTTTACCTTATCAGTTCTAAAGAGTTCACATGGATTCTTTTGTTTTATATTATGTCACATTCCAAATTGCACTGCCCTGAAGGACACCTGTGTAATAAGAAATTATATTTTTTTAATCAGGTTACTTATATTAAATTCTTTGCAATTTAATCTAAGGAAGACATACATAGAAACTATTTAGTGTATTCATTTTCTTCCTACTCATACCTGGCCTTTACACTAATTTAATATGTAACTAAGCTAACATTTGAAACACACTTGTATAATCTTCAGTATTACATAATTACAGAACTAAAAACTTCTTTTCTGGCACAAGCTTCAATATAAAAACTGAATTTACTTTCATGAATTAGAGGTTAGCCATTATGAAATAATAATAGCACTTCCAAGAAGGCACAAAAAGATACTCTGTAATTAGCAGCAATTACAAAGTTACAATTATGACAGTCACTAAGAAATGTTAAGATAGCGTATCCTGAAGTCATATCATTACACATTTTCGGTCATTTTACCATTTTCTTCTGGTAATGTTCAGCTCCCTACCCTGTTTCAGAACTAAATCCAGACAAACATCACTGTGTAAGTCTACAGACTGAATGACAGGCCTAAGTCCAAGAAATTATCTATTCGGTTGGCAAAAGTAAGCACTGAAATAAGAAACTAAACAGCAGTGTTAAGTGAAAATAATAACATACAGCTGTAGTTCTAATATAAGCAAAGAATACTCACCTGTGAGTATCAGCAGTTATGCTTTACAAAGAAAACATAGGTTTGCTTGTTTGCTAAATTTGACTGTTTGACTGAGTTTGTCTACTAGGAAGGACCCTCAAACTGAAAAACAAAAGTTGAAATTTGATCGCATATTTTATCTGTCTAATTCTGATCAAAATCTGGTTCATTAGTCTAAGATGTTGTGGTGGGTTGACCTTGGCTGGACATCAGGTGCCTACCAAGCCACTCTACCACTGCCCTTCCTCAGCTGGACAGGGGAGGCACAATATAACAGAAGTCTCATGGGTTGAGATAAGGACATGAAGAGATCATTCAGCAATTACCATCACAGGCAAAACAGACTCGACTTGGGGAAATTAGTTAAATTTAGTACCAATCAAATCAGAGTAGGGTAATGAGAAATAAAATCTAAATCTTAAAACACTTTCCCCCCACTCCTTCTTTCTTCCCGGGCTCAACTTCACTCCCGAATTCTCTACCTCCTCTCCTGCAGTGGCGCAGGGGGACAGGAATGGGGGTTGTGGTCAGTTCATCACACGTTGTCTCTGCTGCTCCTTCTTCCTCAGGGAGAGGACTCACACTCTTCCCCTGCTCCAGCATGGGGTCCCTCCCATGGCAGACAGTCCTCCATGAACTTCTCCAACGTGAGTCCTTTCCATAGGCTGCAGTTCTTCACAGACTGCTCCAGCGTGGGTCCCTTCCATGGGGTACAGTCCTTCAGGAACACACTACTCCAGCGCGGGGGGGTCACAAGTCCTGCCAGCAAACCTGCTCCAGCAGGGGCTCCTCTCTCCATGGGACCACAGGTTCTGCCAGGAGCCTGCTCGAGCATGGGCTTCCCATAAGGTCACAGCTTCCTTCGGGCATCCACATCCTCCTTTGGGCTGCAGGTGGATATCTGCTCCACCGTTAACCTCCATGGGCTGCAGGGGGACAGCCTGCCTCACCATGGTCTTCATCATGGGCTGCAGAGGAATCTCTACTCTGGCACCTGGAGCACCTCCTCTCCCTCCTTCTTCACTGACCTTGGTGTCTGCAGAGTTGTTGCTCTCCCATATTCTCACTCCTCTCTCCAGCTGCAGTTGCAGAGGTTTTCTTTTTCCTCCCTTCTTAAATATGTTATCCCAAAGGCGCTACCACCATCGCTGATGGGCTCAGCCTTGGCCAGCGGCAGGTCTGTCTTGGAGCCAGCTGGTGTTGGCACTATCAGACACAGCAGAAGCTTCCAGCAGCTTCTCACAGAAGCCACCCCTGTAGATCCCCAGCTACCAAAATCTTGCCATGCAAACCCAATACAGATGTGTAGAAAATCACTCATAACAAACTCTTTTATTTCCTGTAGTTAAAAGATGTTTAGCTCTCAATGCCTAGCAACTTCAAATATTTTGGAGTTCTTAATAACTAAATATAAACTTCTCAAAATCAAAAGTTACTGTCACTAACAGAAACCATTCATCTCCCTTTCACAAGAGGTATTGAAAGGGAGCACAGTTTATGAATTATCTCACTGTTTATAAAATAGCATACATTCAATATTCTGTCACCTTTAAAAGAAATCTAAAGACAAACTCAAGGACAAGGATGACAAAGCATATAGTCCAAAGGACTGAAGAAATACTTGGTAGATTCAATCTTGGAAATAATTATGAGATTACTTGATAACCGAAGCCTCCCTAGCACTGTAAGTACTGTTCAATTTCTGCCACGTTCAATATTAGAAATACTTCTCTATTGAGCGCTGCCAATCTTCTATTCAATCTTTCTTTAAAATGTAAGTTAAAAAATACTAAACATTTTCTAAAGGCACTTCAGAAATTAAACTAATGAATAGCAGAGAAAGCACTGTATTAATAATGACTTTTTCCATTTTTTCTGTGTACTGGACTGCAAAGAAGTAGCGTGACAGCAGCAGTCTTTGCTACTCTGCAAAATGTCCTATATGGGTTATTGCACTATTAAAAAATCATGTGACCTCACATTCCTCAGAGCACAAAAGATAATTCATCAATACTGAAAAACTCTTTAAAAGAGTCTTTCCAAGGAATAGTTGGAATTGCCGGGATAGTTTTAAAGGACACCAATGAATTACAGACAGTACTGTTCTCTGAGAATTTTTATTTAATATCTGTAAACAACATAGTTCAAGTATAGACTCACAGACATAAAAAACTCCACTCTACATTGTTTTGGTATAGGTACTGACTGGTGTTTCTCAGCTGCTATTTATACTTCTTTTAATTTATATATTCCTACTGACTTGAACCTTATCTTTGGATGCACTTCATCTGACTGGCAAAGGCTGTGCCCTTAGCTCCACTGTTAAGACAGAACTGAGAGTTTTGCACATGGTTGCACATGCGTGTACCTGCCACATCTTTCAGTAACTTCCTAATTGCTAAAGGAAGGCAACTAAAATTGAACAAGCCACAGACTGGTTCCACAACTGCTCCAAAAAAAATTTCAGGCTAAAGCAGCATAGAATCTAACTCCATTCCTCTGGCAGATGAGTCATGTCCTTCTCCTGAATTCTGCTTATCCTCCAGGAGTGCAGAGAAAGTCCAGATTTTACTTTATACATAAATGGAACTGTATGCATAAAGTACATACATATACATATATATGCGTGTGTGTATATATGCACTTATACATGTGGGAGTGGTAAGTTACAGTTAGTTCACTGAGATTTAAGAGTGATATGTATGACACACAGGAAACAGAATTTAAAAACTCCTCAGAGCACAGAAGAATAAAGAATGTCACTGTCTCTCAGTGCTCTATTCAGCATGAACACAAAGGAGAGAACTATGTAACTTTGCAAGTCAGTAAGTATGAATATACAAATTGAAAGGGGTATAAATATCAGCCGAGAAACAGCATACTGTACTTGGACCAAAACAAGGTAGAATGGAGTCTTTATATCCATCTACAAACCTGCACTACATTTTTCACATATACTAAATAAAAAGGTATCAGAGAACAGTACTGCCCATAATTCATTAATATATTTTTGAACTATGCTGGGAAATTCATCATGTAGCCTTTGCAGTTGTTAAAGGTAAATTAATGTTCACTAAATTAGCACCAACTTATCTTTGTCCTCCATTCTCATCTAGGTCGTCAAAATGTCTTTAAAGCACTTAAACTAGATTGACAAGTTGTACCTGCTATTTCTGTCAGTATAGATCTATGATCATTTTCTGCCAACTTCACAAATCCAACTTCATTTTTGAAGTGATCAATTCCTTGGAAAGACAATTCCACGGTTTTTCCTTTCAGGAGATCTTCTACAGAATCCTTGCTGTCTGAAAGAGCACCAGCTGCTCTGTCAAGAGGAAAGAAAATATCTATGTGAAAGTCAAATACATTAATGCCGTTTACATTGCTATTAATCATTCTATCCAAAAATCTCAAGAAGATTTATTAGTATCAATTCATTATCTGCTCAGGTACTTTTGCACTACTTCCTATCAATGCAGTCAGTATCGTTAGTACCATTTTATAAAGGTAAACTGGTTCATACACCCTGCTGTAAAACCACAGAAATAATAAGGCAGACCTAGCAGCAGGTGTAATTCCTCAAAAGAGTTTATCTCTGTCCTGAAGGTGACTAGATATTAAGACAATAGTGTCTCTATTATTGTGTGCATCCCATTTAAATAAGATGATTACTTGGAAGCATTTGGTTTTCCTTCCTTAAATTAATTCACTTCTTATTAATTCTTAATTCTGCCTCATTCAAAGTTACTACAGAGTGTTACTTAATATTATAAACAGAGGTTAGTGACATTATATATAATGATAAAATTATACAGAAATTACTATTAAGCTCTTTGAGAACTGTTATTAAAAGAAGTACTATCTAAATTGATGCTTACTTTCTTTAAGAGATCACTAGCATGCACACATAATCTACGTATAACTTAAGAAACAGGAGCAAACCTGGTAACCTTTCAATAATCATTTTAATTAGCCATATTACATGCATACACTATTACATGAAATATTTGTTTTGACCTGTACTTGAAGTGATTCACATGCTAAACAAAAACTATATAAACAGTCTTAGTGTCTTCTAAAAGATCTCTCACATGCTTACAGTTTGTAATTCTATTCAACAAAACTGAATTTAAACTTTTCACTAAACCGATGCTGACTTTATAAACGCTAGATGGCAGTGACAGGTTAAAAACTCTCAAGAGAGTTTATTTTACTTTTTCAGCCCTAGCTGGATGAAAGCCATCACCATGATTTCTAAAGTAAGCTAAATTATGTTTTTTAAGCCTGTACAATTACAAACAACTCTACACACGTTTCCATTATGCTTAACAAGATGGGCTCTTGATGAGAGCTATGCGTTTAATTGAAACGTAGGCCAGGTTAAGAAAGACATTAAGGTTGATGACATGACGAAATATCCTTGATTGATATAGTCCTCCTGTGTTTTTTTTATAGGGCTTTAACCTACAGCCTTGAAGTACTTTAGCTCCTATATAACCACCTTAAACAACAATGCCATTACTTGTCCCTTGGCAAAGATATTTTTCTTTGTACACAGTCTCTGCCACTTACCTACCCTTTAGTAGACAAGACTATTCCAATGTCTTTTGTACGTTGCTATACCTCAAGACCTTTCAAAACCACCATCTAATACAGATTATACCTGTCAGATTACTTCATAGGTAATCATGTGTAGATTTATTTACCATAATTTACCATAGATATCATGTGTAGATTTATTTACCATATTTACCATAGATATTTCAAATACACTGTGTCAAAGCTTGCAGTGGGCTTTTAAGTAGTGAATCATGCACACACCTAAAACCCATCTCCGGATTTTTTGCATCTGAGAAATGGCACACAGAGTGTCATGGAAAGATCTGTTCCCCAGCTGAACAAAGATTTTTATTTCCATACCGTAGGGTGTGTTACAGAACTCACTGACCAGCTCAACTCTACCTGATGAGGTCTATGAAAGGTCAATTCAAACACTGCAGTGTGTTTTCAGTTTAGCACTGTGTCACTGAAGTTCTACTTTTCCTTTTATATACAATCTTGTAAACACCAAAATATTTACAAAAACAGTTGTCATCTCACTCTAGAATACTTTGTATTTTTATATTCTATCAATGAATTTATAATGTCTAACAATTGCTTTGTAAGAATAATGCACAAGGACAAACATTTCCACTGAAATAAATAGCAACAAATACAACAGTGGTATTTTCTTGTTATTCCATACCAAATAGTATTTACGATGCCAAATAGTAGTTACACTCAGTGCAACTAACCCACAGGGAAAACAACAAAAGTTTACAAGCATTTTGCTCCAAAGTGGAGAAAAGAAATAAAAAAAAAAAAAAAAAAATTAAAGCAGCACATTCTAAGTGAATACAAACTAGGATTATAGAAGCAGTGCCTGTTTTTTTCTATATTGTTGTAATGTAAATACTAGAGCACTTAAAATTGATGTAGTTTCTTTTTAAGAATTTCTGAATTGTTAATTTTGATTACTTGTTAGAAAAAGCAACCTTGCAAAAAAAGCCAAACTGAATCATTTCAGCTCTCGTATTTATAATGAAAAGGTTAGATTCACAGAGTCTTTCACAAACAACAAGGGAGAAGAACGGGACACTACAGTCTGGTAATGAAGGCATTTACTGTGAAGGCAGGCATCCTGATTTCTAGTGCCTGATCTCATGACTATGCATACAGTTAGAAGGACTAGAACTCCTTTGCTTGAAGGGAGTGCTGTCATGACTCTTTCTTGCTTTCTTTCTTTATGGTTTTTAAAATCTCATTCATTATTTCATATAGTCCTACAAAGAGGGATGTAAAGTGCATTCATGAAGGGCAGACCACAGCCAATCAGTTAGGAAATCCATATGGGAATTACAGGTCTGCATTCTTTTAGAAAGAGTGGCCTAGAATACATAACTTCCATTTTCAGGGTGAAAGCTGTATGTACTAAAATACCATACGAAGGGTTTGTGCTGAACTGAATGTTATGTTAGCACATTCTTATCACGCATTTTGACTTCAAATAGCATTCAACACATTTCATTTCTGTATAGACAGAGGCACTATTGTGCAAACGCAGCAGAGAAACTGTAGATATCTAAGTAACTTAACGGATCCAAACCTAAGGATCTGTGAACTCTGAGATGCCCAGTTGACTAGCTGCACTCTATTTGAGGGATTACTCTCACCCTGCATTACACACAGGTTCTTTTGCCAGCCTGGATCTTCGTTTCTTTCTATTAACCTCGTATCAAAAATTGGTGAAGCAAAGAAAGGAAGGAAAATTCAACTTTTTACTCTTCAAGTTCTCCCAAAAGATTAAATACAAAAACATCAGTTATAAAAAAAAAAGAATCCCATATAATAGAAAATGCAATCTAGAATACCTGAGGAAAGCTGAGCTAGATACCTGTAGGAGGCATCTGGCCAGGGAAGGGGTGAATCACTGGGGAAGCTCTGCTGACTAGAGTACAGCTCCTGGGTGCCTGGACTGTGGAGTTCTGCTGGGAGAGGTAGAGAAGAACTCCGTAAGTTAGTGTTTGGGTGGCAGTCAGACAGTGAGAGCTGAGGAGCTCAAGGAGTAGCAGAAGATACTGAACTTGGGAATATACTTTTTGATATGCAGTTTAGGACTCTAAAATATTCATGAGGAGGCATACTTGCCTTTCAGATATCCTCTCACATTCCCTTTTTAAAAAGTTCATACTTCAAACCCTTTTTAAAAAAATCTTGCACATACAGTCGGTGATTGTTCTCACCAATTTTCAGGTGCTGCCACAGTTTGCTCATCAACCAGGGCAGCAGGAAGCTGGTGTGCCTACTCCAAGAGACAAAAGGCACATGGAGAGGAGAGGGAGTCCAGTAGATCTAGTATCCTTTGCTTTCCTTTCTATTCTCTGTTTCTGGCTATCTCTTTCTCACCCTTTAGATCAAGCCATTAGAGACGAGAGTGCTGACAGATTTGCATCCGCACAGGGGAGGTAAAAGCGTAGAGGCCTCAAGCATATAGCATTCAAGGAAACAAGTATGAAAAACAAGCAGGGCAACTGATTTGCATATACTTACATCTCATTATTTTTAGGTGTGTTAAATGTTTTTAGCCAAAATACTTCTACTTATTAGAAGGACGCCCTTGACTACAAAGTGGTTCCTACATTCTATCTTGGATTCTCACTTTCTTATGAACAACCTGCACTTTAACAGCCAAACCTCCTGGGGGAAAAAAAATACTCAACACACACATTATTTTGTAACTGTATTACCACAACCAAAGCAATGTCTCACTGCACTTTTTCATTATTTGATCTAGATAATTCATGGACCACATGCCTGCTAACACTGCAGAGAAACCCAGTAACATATATATATATATGACAGAGGGCCACTGAAAGAACTCATCTCGGGGAGGTGAAACTATGAGGCTTCTCTTTCACAGAACAATAAGGATCTTACGATTTTTGATTTGTTAGCAATTCAGTACAAAATTGACACATACGCAATGGAGGATTCCCAGATGTTCACATAATGCCAGTAGGCCATTTGTCACCATTTTACTCTGTTACAGTTACCAAAGTGTTTGCAATCTCAATTCTGCAATTATAATGTGCAAATATAGAAACATCACCTATGCAGGCCATTGGGCACCGCATCTAAATAGAAACTGTTGAGAAAGTCTGTGTAAAGCAGGACTATAAAATATAATGTATGTTTTCATTTCAAGTCAAAATTACAGCTAGACACAAATTATTATTTTGAACATTCATAAATTACAGCTGTTTAGATAGACTTAAAAGTCTGAACATCTTCGTATTAACCATTGAACTTGTACGTTGAAGTAGGCTTGTCAGATAGCAGTACAGCATGTGATAAACAGTAAAAAACACCAAAGAATTGCATTTTTATAAAGCAAATAGTCGCATCTAACACTTAGACACATGACATCATTGTATAATGCACATGCCTTTCCACAAGTTTTCTACCTTTTATATAATCAAAAAAATCAGCTATATCACTGAAGCAACATAAAAATTATACTTTTGATAATGCTTAATAGCCATCTCTCTTTTAATGTACTTAAATTTTGAGTATAATAAATTAATTTAGGGACATAAAAAAAACAAACTATAACTGCATAATGCATTAGCTTGGAGCTAAGGTTTATTTCATTAAAGTCTCTCAGTGACAATTACTAATTTGGCTTATAACATTTGCTAAGATATGAAATTCTGAAAATTCCCTTGTTAATCTGTTCAGTGTCCCCTGTATCGAAACATTGTTTTAAAATAATTACTTTATCAAACATGAGATTTGTGCATCCAAGTTCAGCACACAGTATGAAAAATGCAAGGGAAAAAAGCGTACTTTATTTAGAGCCAAATACCTACATGCTAATTTCTTCTTCATTGGATAAATGCATCACTAATATGGTGACATGCAACGAGCCAGAGTGAACCATTGCTTTGGAAAGCCTTTGATCCTTTTGTATTATTGCATCTTGGACAGCCTGAATACTGCCAGTAATCTGGGAAGAAAGAGAGACACAGAAACAACAGTTAGCCATTACAATTACTGTATTCCATCATGCAAGTGAACAAGAAAGCACACAAACTGAAATCAAACATCTATGTAAAAACCATTGTAGCAGAAGAAAGTTTTATCCTCTGACAAAGCTGTGCTAATTGACCCGAGTAAACTCAAAGTGGGTACAAATGGAGTGATTAATAAATCACTGGACACTCCCCAACACATCTTAATAGGAGTTTGCTTCCATAAGTATGATAAATTCCTGGAGCATATTAAGATCATCCAGTTTTACACTTCTTCAAGGACTTTCTCCGCCCACTTTGCTAAACTTGTATGTTGCTATGTGCAGACAATTGTCTGGAAAAAGAAAGAGATCTTTGCCGGATCAGGCACATACGAAACAGGAATATTCAGTAAATAATTTGTAGAGATATCCAATTTACAATTATGATTATACTGTCCAACAGACAAACACAACATACATACTCCCTTTAAATATACTTTAATGAATTTCCATACACATATACAGTTCTAACTTCAACAGTCTTTTTCTTTAAAATTATATTAATTACATTTTCTTCATTGAAAATTATTTGTATGGTTATATATGATTTAGAAATTGTATCCAAAATTTTTACTGTGCTTGCCATTATGATAGTTGTATTGTAGCAATATTAAAAAAAAAAAAAACAAAACACAAACCTGCAACAATTCTTGAATATGTTAGTGGAAATTAAATCAAATCCAATAACTTTGACCATCTGACAAAATGAGTTATTTCTTAAAGCATGCTAAGCAAAGACATTACAGACAAATCAGCTTTCGTGTATAAAATCTAAAAAAATCACACAGAAAACTTCAACCTGATTTTTTTTTATTTATTTGAAAGTCAGTGCTGAATGCTTCACAAATATACTGTACATACTGACTTTTATAACATAAGCACGAGTAGCTCTTAGGTTAAAAAAGAAAAAAAGCCTTGATATATTTTGGTAGCTATGTTAATTGTAAGGAACACATAAATTTCCTGAAAAAAACACAATCTAATGGGATTGGTTAGTATTTTTCTGACCAAATTTCTTAAGATGAGTTTTGCCACGCAGGAGTTTTACCTAATGTGCCATAGATATCTAGTAGTGCTACATAAACAAAACCAAATCATTACTGAAAGGAACCAACTCTAGGGAGGGTAGGAAGTAAGAAGGAAGGTAAAAGCCACTTGCCAGAAAAAGCTGATATGGCATCTACAAAAACACAAGTGTCTTAGGTAGTGTAAGACATATCAAGAAAACTGCACCAACATTTTGATCATAAATCATGTTGTAATAAGACTGTCTTCCTTCATATGTCAGAACTTATCTTATCCTGGAAAAATAACACTTTTATTGTCTCAGATATAGGAGGAATTTAACCAACATTTAAGGAAAAAACTGGTAAGCATAATCCCTGATAATTACAGTTTATTGACTACATAATTATTTATGTTTATAAACTAAAGCAAATGCAGTTATCCCTGTAAATAAATTAAAAAATCCTCAAAAATGAAATCACCTATCATACGAATTACAATTTTATTCCATTTTCAACTATTGTTTCTAAATTTAATTTGCACCTAAGAGCTGGGAAAAAAAACCAAAAAAAAGTAAGTGTACAAGCCCTTCAAAATACAGAAGACAGGTGTGGAGCTGTGTTATCACAGCAGTGAGATCATCCTAGCTCTGAAGAAGATCAATGTTATTCAGCATTCAGATCACCAGCCAATATCCCCACATTCCCTTACCCACATAGTTTCCTTCATTAGTACTTCCGAGTCCCTTCCTGCACACATCCTAAATTACCTCCAGCTCCCTCATATATTTCAGTTCTGACTTAGGCAATGAGCAACACATGCTGTGGCTGATTTTCAGCTATAAGGGGTTAACTGGTTAACAAACATGCAGATATTCATTCATCAGCTGGCAGGTCTAGAAGAATAGGTAACTGCCACACTCACACTAAAGTCTTGAACAGAAGTATGTTCTTTCAAGGCTCTCTCTTTCACACAAGCACCAATTCCACAAAAATGGTACGAAATTAGTACCTCTGAGATGTCAATTTTTTTTATCCAAATTTGGACAACAGGTTGAAAACCCACAGCAGGTTCAAAACCCACAAAACCCCAATGGGATTATAACAAGGCAAAAAGATAGGCAGGCTCACACCCGTATAAACTCCATTAGGAAACCAAGCTAAAAAACCTAATGAATAACATACCTTTGGAACAGGACTAATTCTAAAAATGGCCAGTTAGCAGTTCCTGAGACAAGCTATTGCTGAACCCACCAGGAAAGTACAAAATGAGCTCCCTTTTGATAAAGGCAAAATAGAAAGAAGACTGAGCACATTCTCTCCCTCTGGCTAAAGCGACAACGTTCTACCCAATCTACACTATTTGTAAAAAAGAAAAAAAGTTTTCAAGTACATTTTTGTGAATTTCAGGAATTTATTTTGAACATGTTTTCCCAGAAGTTATGTGACCAAAATGTTACACAATAGCTGTAGCCATCGCAATCCGTAATATAACTTCAGATTCGTTCTGTTTTCTTCAGTAAATCTAAGGTGCAACTAGCAGTTGCATGTGCTGAATTTTAATTAGGTGAACCAGGGCTCGTTCCACATCTCTGTATAACTAGGGAGGACCCACTGCATAAATAAAAACTTTAAATTGCTATTTAACCTGCTATTTACATTACCTTACAAAGTTTTATGCTACATTTCACCTGCTATCATGCTGACTATTTCTTTTAACTTGAGATTTCCTAACTTAAGTAAAAGAAATGTCTGAAGGCAGATGATACTCAATTCTGCCCTCGGATTACTTTACGAAGTGCTCCAAAATAAGGCCTCAAATACTGATTTCAAGGTCCCCTCTCCCATTACTTGGAATATGTTATTCTGAAAAGTAATAAAATAACTTAGTTTTGCTTATTGCAGGCTTATTGCTTATTTGCTTATCTGCTTATTCACTAGTAAGTGAATATGAAGACTGTAAGCTTTAAAGATTTAACAGATTAATTATAATCAAGACTGGAGGGCCCTGAAAGGCTAACCTACCAAGTGATAACGCATCAGATGAAATAGAACTTTAAAAAAAAAATTACCAGAAAAGGATACAATTGTAATCATCCATTTAACTATTTTTGCACACGTAATAATGCAAAGTTCAATATAAATTCAAAATTAATGGAACACTGCATTTTATTTCTGAAGATTCAAAACATAATTAAAATGAAAACAAGGAAACTGCTTAATTTCCAAGAGGAACAGTTCATTAAATGTTCCAGAAATATCCCTTATTACAAAACGGTTCTCTGTGTAAAGCTTAAAATACTATATAAAACAAGAAGAAAGAGTACTAATACCTAAACCACTTCATTGGAATAAAATCAGATCCTCAAAAAAACAGAAAAGTCTCTCTACTAATTGAAATACTTCCAGTAATTACCAGATTCCCTCTGGCTGTCAAGAAAACAGGTGTCTTAACTCTAAATTTTGGCTAATGTTGCCTATACAAATTCCAACATGTATTTTCTACTTTCAGAACAACTCGACATCTAAGGCAAGTATAAACAAAACTTTCCAGCAAAGTCCTGGAATTCCCATATGCTCTGAGATTTAATATAGCTGTTCCTCTGGCTCTGTAAGTGATGCAAGACTAAATACATGACATATAAAAAAGCAAGCATAGTTAAGACCTTTCCAGTCAACCAGCCATTCAACATAATAACAACCGTGAGCAGGAATTCCCAATTATCAGATTATACAACCCCTACATTATTCTTGCATTTGTTAAATCATGGAACAGACAGGAAGGAAAGGTATTTCAGAGTAAGATGGCAGAAAAGATCTCCCACAATATTCGTGTCAGGCTATCCTGGATCTTATAAAACCAGCCTCTACAACCTCTTCTTCACAGTATGTTTTGAAGAATCAAGGACTTCCCTGTAATTTTCAAATCTACTATGGTTTATTTTCATTTCAGATTCTCTTCATCTTTGACTTCCTCAGAGAACAGATAATACAGATGTAGGATGAGTTAAAATTCACCTCAGAGAGCTCCTGGTATTAAAAAATAAACCTAAATTTGGAAATGGTGGTAAAGTCTTAGGTTTAACTTTTTAAACATAATGCACCTACTTTCCCTCTTTGCAGACACAAAAGGTGTACCAGAGACATCCCACAGCATGTGAGAAATCATTCCCATTCACTGTCTAAATAAGACAACACATGCTAACTACAAGAAAATACATTTTCTTAAAGAGCTCTCTGCACTTCTTGAATCCATTTGAACAACACCTCACTAAAACAATAGGTTGTTTGAATTTTAAATAAGATGATCAATTTTACTGGAAAATTTTAAACTACAAACTGCCTAGTTAACACAGCAACAGATCCAAATTTAAATTCCTATGTATAAAGAGAGTTAAAAATATTGCTAGGGATTTTCTTATTAAATTAAAAAGGAATGTCTCTCTTCCTTATTCTCAATGAATGACAAAATAAGCAATACTAGACTAGTACAGAGGGGAAATTTAAGCCAGCTTCAGTCAAAATAATGTGAAATCCATAAGACTGACAAACTGAATAAAAAGATAAATATTTTTCCTCTAGTCTTTTCCAGATAAGAAATTTTATTCACAAAAATGTTACATAAAGTTACTCTTCGAATAGGCTGCTAATGTTTCTTTAAAATCACCTGAAAAAGATTATTTTGCTCAAGATCCAACACTGTTATTATAAACACACGCAGCAAGTAATTCTGGTTATACCAAATTAGTATAATAAAGAGTATCACCTCTGGATTGGTAATTGGAAGAGAAATGAAGTAATTTGGCTGATACTGTTTTTTCTTTTTCTTCTTTCTCTCATTGCCTTCTTCAATTTCTCTTCCAGTAGTCCTCTTCCTTTTCTTTTTTATATTTATTTCAGAGGTTGCATACACTGAAGAGGGGAAGAAAAATTACTTTCAGGATACAGACAAATCAAAACAAAGATATCTGGCAGAAAAGGACCTGGGGGTGTTGGTTGAGAGCTGGTTGAATATGAGCCAGCAGTGTGCCCAGGTGGCCAAGAAGGCCAACAACATCCTGGCTTGTATCAGAAACAGGGTGGCCAACAGGACTAGGGAAGTGATCATCCCCCTGTACTTGGCATTGGTGAGGCCGCACATCGAACACTGTTCAGTTTTGGGCCCCTCACTACAAGAAAAACATTGAGGTGCTGGAGCGCATCCAGAGAAGGGCAACAAAGCTGGTGAAGGGTCTCCAGCACAAGTCGTGTGAGAAACAGCTGAGGGAACGGGGGTTGTTCAGCCTGCAGAAAAGGAAGCTGAGGGGAGATCTTATCACTTTCTACAATTACCTGAAAGGAGGTTGTAGCAAGGTGGGGGTCAGTCTCTTCTCCCAAGTAACAAGTGATAGGACAAGAGGAAAAGGCCTCAAGTTGCACCAGGGGAGGTTTAGATAGGATATTAGGAAAAAATTCTTCACCACAAGGGTTGTCAAACATTGGAACAGGCTGCCCAGGGAAGTGGTGGAATCACTATGCTTGGAGGTATTTAAAAGATGTGCAGATGTGGTGCTCAGGGACATGGTTTAGTGGTGGACTTGGCAGTGCTAGGTTAACGGTTGGACTTGATGATCTTAAAAGGTCTTTTCCAACCTAAACGATGCTATGATTGTATACACTTAATATCATGCCAACGGGAGCTGGACTTCAGTCAACTGACTGAAGCACATCTTTCCAGTCATCTGATCTGCCCATGCTCTGAACTGTCTGATTGGGATCCTACTCCAATCTAAATTAATGCAGTCAGACAAGTGGAGTACCATACTTGAACTAACAGCCCGCACCTCTAAGCGGGGCTTATAGGCTGCTGACATAGGCACGCAGATTGCAAACTACTGTGTTTTATTTAGCCAACTCACACTGCAGTGTAATAGGCCTCCAAATTGTCTACTCTTGAACATGGACATGACTTTGGAGCAAAAGCACCAATATTAATTTTCAAAAATTCCATACACGCTGCATTTTTAAATATAAAGCAAGATAATACATAGGATTATTAAAGGTTGTATTAGACTACGACTGGCAAACCTATAATTCAAGGACCAAATGCAGCCAAAAAGAAAATTTAATCCAAGCCAGATCTACTCTCTACCTCCTCCCTTCCCAAAGGCCCCTTCCAACACAGATAGCGAAAGAAAAGTGCATGTCCTCAGTTCTTCCTTTGCACCATAAATTATTTTTCTCCCAGCTTATTTCCTCAAGACTTTGCAGACCCTCTCCCATCACGCAGCCTGATAGATACCCATAAGCTGACCAGGCTGCAGATATCCACTATCCAATTAGAGGTGCACTTCTAGTCCCATGCTGGGAATACACATACTGGAAGATAGCTCATAAAAGCCACTACATGAGAAGCTCATATACAGTAATGTGAATTGACATACAAGATGTCTTTATTCTGTTACTCGTTGCTGCAATGGATCACAAAATGGTAAATTTTTAATATGCTCAAGTATTTGCAGAACTGAGTACCTGCAAGAGACGATCTGGGCTGGATCCTGTTCGCAGGGAGACTCTGTTCCATGTGCACAGCCCATGTGTACATGCCAACAGGCAGGACCAAGAACTGAGTGTGTGATATGTCTATGCTTCCACATTACTTCTACTAACAAATTCATCTTCAATATATACTTACTAACAAATTCATCTTCAATATCTGTGTCAACAAACGGCATTTCTGCTATCAGAGATTCTACTGAATCAGCAGGACATGGCTCTTCTCTCTGTTGTGTCCTTTTTTTATTATCTTTAAAGATGTTCTTTTGTTGCACATTTTCCAGCCCATCTGTAATGTATTTAAAATAATACGCTGGGTGTTAGTTTTTGATATAAACAGCTAAGAGACATTATACACAAGCAATATACCAAGTATACATTTCTCTAATTATCAGCAAATGAATATTGACATATAACCTCCTTAAGAATGCTGCTATTCTTCCTTGTCAGCATATCAGCAAAAATACTTTCACACTTTATGTGGAATAGCAAAAAAAGGGAGTTTAGCCTTCTGTATTTAATAACTTGTGATCTTGTTCGGTTCTAAGTAAATGTAATTATGTGCAAAAAAAAGGGATACTTATAACCGAGAATAAAAAAAATAAAATCTTCAGCCATCATGTAAAGTTCACTTTAGATAATGGTAATGGCATATGAAATTCAGTGTAGACAAACACTGGCAAATGAATTCCAATGTAAACATACTGAAAACAAGGCACGAAGGAGCAGGAAGGGAATCCCACCATTCCAGATACAACAAAGAGTTCTCAGATGACTATACCGTTCAGGAATGAGATGATTATTCTACTCCTGCATATCCCACACAGTATAACATATAATAGCAATGATCTGAACTTCTGGTTCTGAAAACTGATTTTTAGTATTTAAACTAAAGAAAGAAATCAATATAAATCAAAACTCATCTTGCATGTATAGATACATGAAGTTCTATCTCTAGAGTAATGCCACAATGACAGAATAATCTCCAGTAACAACACTTTTTTAAAAATGTCTTTTTCCCCAAGAGTACTAACTAAGCATGAGTCATTTCCTTATGTCTGCTTCATGTTTCTGCATCAGTAAATTCTAATATTTGCGTATTAAGTTATACCTTAAAAAATGAAAAAGTAAAATCTTCTCTAGCAGCAAAAAAATGTGAACATAACCAGGCATCCAGCAATATTCTTTTGGGACAACTCCACAATGGGATCACTGTAGTGGAAGAAGCCTTATGTCAGAATTGCAGTTTATCCCAGGACAGCTCATTACTACAGACAACGCACTTTCAGAGCTCCTCTTGTGACCAGTGCAGATAGTCCAAACCTAGCCCAAGGGGAAAATTTGGCAGCAAAAGTGCACATTATGTTCTTGTGGCATGCAAAGCTACACTACATGTATAAAATCAATATTAACAGACCCAGTCTGGGTTATTAACATCCTGTGGACTGTTTCTTGCACGTATCACTTTATGGTAGGGAAGAGAAGTAAAAGAATGACCTGATTAAAGGCTAATTCACTCCAGTCTAAAGTGGGGAGGCATAAATCATTCTTGTGGTTGTGAACTGACACCTAACTATCCCAGAGGCTATAAAAAAGAAACAACGTATTTAGATTTGTTGCTTGTTCCCCCTGTAGACACTAAAGAACTAGGCACAACAAACAGATGTTTAAGCAGTAATAAAATTATTACTTAACATTTAAAGTAAAGCAGATTGTTGCTGGTGATCCAGAAGCAATCAGAAAACAACAATCCTTCCTTCAAAGAGATCTCAAAGTGAAAGACAAGACAGAAATCCATGAAACTGACAGACAAGTAGGTCAGTCTGGGGCAGAAAAGTTATCAACAAGTTCAGAAATGCAGAATCATAAGCAGCTGGGAGCAAAAGGGATTTGTTAAGCTGCAGAACAAGGACTTGCATAAATCTGAGGCGTGTATATTGCAGATTACACATTTCCTTTGCTCTGTCTGCTCAAAAAGCAACATACTTGTGCCACTTTGAAAAATTCTGTCTACTCACAATAGCAGATGGGTACAGCAAAGGCACAGCTAGTGATTAACAATGTCCCTTCTCAAATCGATTAGCTGAACTGAACAGGCACTGCTTCTAAATTCTACAGGGTGTGCCTCAAGCAAAAAAAACCTCCATCCCTCACCTTTTCTGAAATATTTATTAAAGAAATCAGCAGCAAAACTCAAGAAGTGTGTTCTAGTCACTAAAACATCCTGAAAACAAGATTTTTCAAAATTCCTGACATAATGTTGTTAATCTGAGACCCAAGTAATAAAACCAGCTTCCATAGGAACTCCTTGACCTTCAAGCCATTATAAGATAAACTTTTTTCTTAATCACACGCTTAATTATATTAACCTGAATTTCATATATGAGCAGGTGCATACATTATTTCCATATTCGTATTTAAGTGGCTGCTGACCTTCACCACTACTTAAGTCACCTGTTCCAGCAGAAAAAAAAAAAAAAAAATCACAATACACCTAGCTCATAAAGGACACAATACAAAAATAGGGAGAAACAGAACATATTTGAATGCATTCTCTTCCCAGCCCTCTTCTCTCCATATTTTCATTATAGTTTCAGATAGAATAATCTTCTATTATTTGACACCTACACATCAGAGATCACAGTGAGATTAGGTCTACAGGCACTGTTCCCTGTTTAATATGTTTATGTTAATATATTTAATATGTTTACGTTCGTATGTTTACTAACAAGTGAATCCTTTGGAGACAATCTGACTGAAAGTTCACGTAGAAATAGATGCTCTTACTGTCTAGGAATTTTGAACTCTCGGTGCTGGCAGTAGTGTTTACATAATCAGAGAACTGAAAAAGCTTAAAAAAAGGAAAAATAAAAAATAAAAAAAACAAACTTTGGAAAGAAAAATGGTAGGTTTGGTATTCAGCCAGGTCAGATGCTTACACTGACTGCAAGCCTGGGGACAGAGGCCGGGGCAGGCAGGGAAAATAAAACCAGAAGCCTTTTTAGCAGCAGCACACAATTAGGTTGGATCGTTTTCCCCTACGACCTCCACAATCCCTCGCTGTGAAATCTGCCTCCTCCCGCTCGATACCCGCATACGTGCGCGCAACCCGTCGTTTTTACGGCCGCTCTGCCCAACCCGACCGTTCAACGCCCAACGGACACCGGCAGCGGAGGGCGCCCGGACCCCGCTGAGCCGCCGGCGAGGCCCCGCGCCCGGTTCCCCCCGCC
>VYXH01010762.1:257384-286243 GCA_013397275.1 Burhinus bistriatus
CGGCGGGGGCCCCCGCCCCTTCCCGCCCCCGCCGCCGGCCGTAGCGCCATAAGGCGCGGGAGCGCGGGCACAGCCCGGCGGGCCAGGAAGGCGCAGGCCGCCGCCGCCGGCCGCGCCCAGCACAGCACGGGGAAAAGCCGCCGCAGTAGCAGCCGCTGCATGCCCGGTTAGGGCGAGAGGGGCTGCCCGCCGGGAAAGGGCGGCGGGAGCGCTGGGTGGAGGGGTGGAACGGGGCCGTGCGCCCGCGGGACTACAGCTCCCAGTGTGCTCCGCGCCGGGCGGCCCGCGCAGGGCATGGCGGGGGGGGGCCCGGAATCTGGCACGCCCCCTCCCTCCCGTCACCTACCTCTACCTGGAGCTCTGTAATGGCAGTTTGTGGCCGAGCCGCCCCATTCACAGTGAAGGCACCTAGCTAGTGTGTCCCGAAACCTGGGATCCGCATTTGCATGCGTTGGTTTCAGTCAGGATTTTAAGGAAATGTGGCTGCCCGAGCGCTTGTCCCACAGATGGGCTGTACCTAACCAGGGTGGTTTGGGCTGGTGTCTCCCCAAAACACCCAGTTGTAGTTTAAGCCTGCCAGAAGAATACTGGCAGCCTGCACCTCAAATAGCATGTTCAGTTTTGGGCTGCTCACTACAAGAAAGACACTGAGGTGCTGGAGCGCGTCCAGAGAAGGGCAACAAAGCTGGTGAGGGGTCTCCAGCACAAGTCGTGTGAGAAACAGCTGAGGGAACTGGGGTTGTTCAGCCTGCAGAAAAGGAAGCTGAGGGGAGACCTTATCACTTTCTACAATTACCTGAAAGGAGGTTGTAGCAAGGTGGGGGTCAGTCTCTTCTCCCAGGTAACAAGTGATAGGACAAGAGGAAAAGGCCTCAAGTTGCACCAGGGGAGGTTTAGATAGGATATTAGGAAAAATTTCTTCACCGCAAGGGTTGTCAAACATTGGAACAGGCTGCCCAGGGAAGTGGTGGAATCACTATCCCTGGAGCTATTTAAAAGACGTGCAGATGTGGTGCTCAGGGACATGGTTTAGTGGTGGACTTGGCAGTGCTAGGTTAATGCTTGGACTCCCTTCCAACCTAGATGATTCTATGATTCGATTCTATGATTCTAAGAACTATACACAATCCAGAGCAATAATTTTCCTCCGTTTAGCTGCAGTCCAGGGAGACTAGATGGTCTTGCTCTGAACTTGCTCTAAACTCCTTCCTTTATGCAGCCCTCCCATGCACCCCTGGGCCCCTCTGAGCGCTGGCACTGAGGCCTCTGCTGTGGCCATACAGTCTCCTGTTGGGCATTGGCCCCTGGGGTGTACAGGAGAGGCTGCCCAAGGAATGGGCGACATTCTTTCCCTGCTTAACTAAAGACTTGATGCTTCTTGGAAGCCAAATCCTGTCGCTGGGTTCTGAGGGAGAAGCCAAGCCAACCGTCACCTGGTGCTTTTGCAGATTGATCTGTGCACGTAGACCAGATCTGAAGGAGCAGATTGTTTATATGTATATACAGATTCCTCCTTTTGCTTGTAAAGACAGTCGGGATGGCCAGAAAAACAAATAAAATAGGATGGCCATGGTAGGGAGGAAGCTGCATGTCTGCTGGATGTTGGAAGCTGAGAGACGAATGAAAATGAGGCCAGTTTCTGTATTTGGCTCCTCTGTGCCTTCCCTTTCTGGGGGATAAAATCTGTTTGGAAATATATTACCACTGTTTTGACCCATTTCATGCTGTGTTTGCCTTCACTGTCGTTCACAGAATATTTTCATGTGGTCTGCATAGCTCTGTGAAGACCAAAGGCTGGATGGGACACAGATCCAAATTCTGTGGGATCTGAGAGAAGTTTTAGGACGAGGCTGCAGGCAGTTTTTCTTACTATACACATTTCATCTGAATGTCAGCTATCATTAGGAGACTAAGTGGTCACCTCTCCCTAGCCTGTTAGCATTGGCGAGTAAGATACTTCCATAACAATTTGGTTCCACGGAGTTACAGATCAAATACTGCGATAAAATCTTTTGGGTTTAAGTGTCTTTTTTAAAAATATGAATTTAAACAGAGTTTTGGATCTGAAGCTCCTCCAAATCAATTCTTTAGGTGTTTCACAGAAATCTTCAGCAAGCAAACTCTAGGAAGAACATTTCTGTTTGTACAGTTGACAGGGGAGCCAATGCAATGTTTAGATAAGTTAGCATTTAATAGTCCTCTTAACAATTGAAAACACAATGCATTTTTAGTGGAGCTAAAACTGTATCTAACCAATATTCACTAGCCTAACACAAATATGTACATGTATTCTTTGGGTTCATAATGTGCCTGAATATACCATCTCCAAGATGAGGGGAAGGGAGAAATTAAAAGCACCTTGGTTGGAGCGGTTAACAGTTACCATTAATTGTCCCTGCAAGTCATAAAAGTGGTTGGAGGGAAAATGTTCAGCTGAGGACGGAAAACTGAAGTAACAAGTTGTGATTTTTCTGCCTGCTCAAATACTGCACAAGTTTCATAGGGGTCACTAACCTGCTGCCTGGCAGAAACTGGTTTTCGCTATTGCTTAGGTTTGGGCTAAAGCCAGCACTTTTATCAATTTTCTGTGGCCTTGCCTTTATTAAAGAGAGTTTCTGATTAACTTCTCAGTGCTACAGTTGTCCTTTTGAAGAAACAAAAAAAAAAAAATCACATAATGACAGCTGAGTGACGCTAACAGAAAGAGGAAGCGGAGTCAGCTCTACAAATGTATTTGCTTACACAACCGCACTGCCCATGCCTGTTAGCCTCTCACCCACCTTAATGTCTCTTAATCCACCCTCTGACTTCAGTCAAATTTAGTAGAGCGTAAGAGGATTCAGAGGTACAATATTCCCACACCTTTCCTGAAAATGAGTGGTTTGGGAGAAAAGAGAGACTCACTTAGCTCCCAAATGAGGGAAAGAAGAAACAATGCTGTACATACGTTTTTCCATGAAACAGTGGCTGGCCATGAGTATGGTCAGCTCGTTACATGATAGATCATGATACATATTATCAATACATATTAAGTCTTATCTTAGTCAAGCAAGAGATATGGGGGAGCTACGAGTATTTGGGACATGACTCACTGTGGGAGGTTAGGAAATAAAGGGGCAGGAACAGGACATGTTACAGGGAAGACTAAATATCAGAAGGTAACATTGGGATATTGTGTAGGACATGGGAGGGAGTTGAAGGTATAGTAATGGAAGGGCATGGAGACTATAGGGGAAGCTTGGGTTATTGTGATAAGAAGGGAGGACATAACTGACACAAAACAAGGCTTCATTACTGACACTGCTGATACAACAACTTGTTTTCTGAGAAGTGAAGAAGAATACAATCTGGTAGTAATAAGAGATTTGCTAGAGAAACAAAGAAAAGCGTGAGCTGCAGAACTACAGATAATGGAAAATGAGAGGTAGAGGAGTGCCTGGAATAAAGTAGTTTAATGCAAAGATCAAAAAATAAATAGGCTAGGGTTTCTACAATAACTGGTATAAAAGGAAAAAGCTCATGAAGATGCTATCAGTTGTACTTAATGAATAGAAACTACATTTGATTGACATTTAACGTGAATATGAAGATTAATGTGAAAAGTGTTAATGTAAAAGGATATTTTCATGATCTGTTGATCACAGGCAGTTCATTTACATTGCAGGAGGAGGGAACAGAACAGTGGGAATCAGCTGAAAAATTAACTAATTACCCAGATCAGTAATTCTTCACTTGCTACCCTCGCTACCTGTTATGAGGGACACTGGCTAAAGATCAGCATAGACACTCAAATGCTGTTAATGTCAAGGTATTGTTTCAGACACTTCCAGGTTCCTCCAGGCTTTTTGAGGAATGATGACTGTTGGGTGGAGAGAGGATTCACCTAACAAAGTGGGGCATGAATGTCTTTGCCAAAAGGCTTGCTAGCCTCATAAGGAGGGCTTTAAACTATGCTATTGAAGGATGGAGAAGCAGTCCCATCAGATCTAAGCTGGAAGACAACTGGAAGAGGTAGAAGAGATGTGCTGGCAGAGGGGTAGTGGTAGATAATGGGAAAGTGGATGCAGGATAGCATGATGGTAGAGACTGTCCCTCTCTGCCTGAGCAAGCCGCATGCTTAGGAACCCATCCTGTGTTCCTGCACACAGACTAGCATTTAGAGGAACCTTAACAGGCTGCAGAAGTGGAACAACAGATGCTTGCTATGTGAAGTTCAACAAAGACAAATGTAAAATCTTGCATTTAGGACAGATGGGTTTTGGCAAAAGCAGCTGGATGCACATCTGCACTAAGTTACAGTCTATGACATTTTTTACTAACTCGGACTCTACACTGCGTTTTATTATTAGGTTGTAATCTCTAGCTTGAACTCCTACAGCTGTTGCTCCCTGAAAAAAACAATTATTAGAACTAGTTCCTTTACCCATTTGCCCTGTAAATTGTATTTCCTTGGTTAGTTTTAATGTTTCCTCTTAAATACTTGAAGCAGCAGAGGTAGAATATGCTTTCCTAATCTAATTTTTCTTTCACTTGTCAGCACAGAAAATCCACCAGAAGTCATCTAGGTAAACCCTCATTCTGCAGCAGAGTAACATCATCCTATAGTCATCAAAACCAGTCTTCCCTATGTTGCTCCACCATCAGGTTAAAAGAAGCTATTAATTTCTTTATCTTTGTCTCAGAAGCACAAATTCCATCAAACAATGTGATATACATAACTTCAGTTTCCAAAATATAGGATAACTAGAATACAAATAATATTATGGAATAATTACTACTTCATATTTTGTGATGTGAGTAGCTAGCTTTCTTTTTACTAAATATTTATACACACACAAACAAAACTATAAAATAGACAATAACTTCAAGTGATTTTGATGACTACAATCTTGTTTCTCTTATTCTTGATACCTATAATTTGGATTTAAGCAAAAATTTGCATGTTCTGGAGACCATTGAGAATGGCAGTCTTGAAAGTGAAGACACCATTCACTTTGATAGGAAACCATTACAGATCTGCAACATGAGAGACTGTACACTGAAATAAAAGCATATTTCTCTTTTAGGAACTTTACTAAACCCGGTGGACTTTTTAGCTCCAGAGGTCAAGTTAAGTTTGATCCAAAATCTCCAGCTTCCTGGAGTTGTTCTTATTTTCTGACTGAAACAGAGATTTTTAAAAAGTATGTGCAGGGTAAAAGTGGAGGGAAAGTGTTTTATTTAAAAAGAAGACACTGCCTGCAATTAAAAAACAGTTTGATTTTGAATGCAGTGAATATTGCCAGCTACATGCAGAAGTCATACAGCTGAGACACTAGATCCTGCATTCCTTGAGCGAAAGACACTTTACTGGGAGTCTTAGGCAAGTCAAGAATGCAGTTCTGAATCCAAAATTCATATTATTCCAGATGTGGGTGGGGGAAATACGTATTACAGACTAAACTGAAAAATCTTGATTCTCAGCTGCCTATCTGTCGTGTTTCTTGCTCTCCTCTCCCCTCTTGCTCTTCTGTCTGTCTCTTCCTTCAGCCGCAAGCTCCTTTTTAGCCCTGGCTTCCTTACCTTCCCAAGCTCCAGGTATTGCACAAACACACTATGTGTTTGTCACCACTGTGCAGGCTTCATGTGTGGCCTTGCATCTTTTTTCCTCTTTTATCTATGGACTTTTTGTAAAGTTAGGATGTTGGAGGAATAGGGGCAGTATCTTTCATGCACATTTGCAGAGCACAAAGTCCAACTAAAACCCCCCAAATCTTAG
Source organism: Burhinus bistriatus (assembly GCA_013397275.1). Taxonomy (NCBI): domain Eukaryota; kingdom Metazoa; phylum Chordata; class Aves; order Charadriiformes; family Burhinidae; genus Burhinus; species Burhinus bistriatus. The sequence continues at coordinate 263,143 of VYXH01010762.1, forward strand.
CTTCTTATTGCCAGAACATAGGACAGTCCTTCCTGAAGTTCGGATCATTACTCTTACCTCTGCATGCATTTCTGGTGCATGCCTGCCTTTCTTCCTAAAAGCATCTGAGACACTAGTTCATGAGTGCTACCAGAGCTTGAGCCAGTTGCTCATTTAGCCTAAGATGTGAATGTACCTGCCCTGGGACTTTTCACCAGTCAATAAAGACAGGGGCTTACATAAGTAAGAGCTGTTCTAGAGACACTCTTCGCTCTCCATGGACAACAGAGACGGCCAGGACAACTAGGCTTGTGTCCTGCTTAGGCACATCGGTTAGAAGGCTCAAGTTGGATGAAATGGATCGAGGCCTGAATTTTGTGATTGCCTGGTTCAGAATTAGGAAAAAAGCTTGGTGCTCTGGCCCAATGTTTCAGGCTCTGGCAAAGCCTGTTGGAGCCCAGACAATTAAACTCAACATCTACTCTCTAACTGGAAACACTTGTGTCAAAACAGCGTTTCTCAATTGTTATACTAACCCTCATCCAGTTGGAAGAACCTGATGATGGCTATGGCTAATGCTGCAAAGCTGAAGTGCTCAGAAAACTTCATGCAGTGTAGGTTTTGGGAGTTTGCCAAGTTAGAGCCTACCTAGGAAGAAATAATTAAGCGGTGTTGTTTTATGTTTCTCATGAATTTTGAAATTGATTTACCTCTGGTGTTGCTGGGTCTAGCTGTGCAAAAAATCCTACCCACTGATTTCAGATCAGCAGTCTCTTATGATGTCTGTTTACATTTAACCAGAAGCATAAAACAAAAATATAGTGATGTTCAAAATACCTTTCCTATGAACTACTCAGGGAAACAGTAACTTATTGTTTGAAGTAGAAAAGGGTCCCTGACCTAAACAGAGATGAGAGATCTCGGCTCTAATGTCATTTTAGCTGGCACTCACACCTGGAGGAATGTGATCTGGCATCCGGTTTCTGTCACTGAAATCTCTTACAGTTATCGGATCAGTCTGTATGTATTGCTCTGAGGGTATTCGCCATCTCTTTGCTGACGGTGGAGTTTCCTGATCCTCTTCTTGAGGCTCAAGGTTTTAATGTATCAAGTCACAAGGGTGAACCAATTTAAAGCTCCCTTATTTGCAACCATTATTTTAATTTACATTAAGTGAAAGATTTAACTTGGCTCCACATTCTAGTATCATGACAAAGCATGAAAAAGTAAACAAATACAATTAAATAAAAACACCTAAACACATTCTGGCTAATGGGGAAAGAGACAGGTTTTAATTCTCCAGCTTAGCACATTGCTATGTCTTTAATAGTCTATCTCTTACAGTTCTTATTCGATCGTGCAGGCTTTTGCTGAACCACTTTCAATTCATATTCGCTCATCCAGTAGCACTAAATATGCTGCAATAACAGAAAGGCAGGACACCATTTACATTTGCGCTGGTAAATCTGACTTTCAGTCCAGGCTAGAACCATGTTTTCAGCACACCTATTGAAAGGACCAGATTTGAGTCATTTTGTCAGGCATGCAGTCTGCCTCCATAAGCCAGCATGTGCCCATTACCATGTATCTGTGAAAGTGGACTAACAGCTTGTTTAATACAGTTAGCATAAAGTGAGGAGAGGGTGGGGAAAAGCATCTCCTCAGGGCTCCAGAAGAACTGTAGTTCATTTTGTCTGATCACAAAAGCTATTTGGTCTTACCACAAGAACTTGTACCCATGTAGGAGAGAAAAAAAATCTTACTTTTGATCAGTTTCTGGGTGATTTTAATTTTAAGAGTAGAATTTGCCAGACTCCCTTGTATTTAAGAACATCAATCTACAGCTTCAAAGTCATGAAAGGTGGCTTACACATGTTTTGAAACACTGAAAGGAAGGAGCTCAGGCGTGCATTAAAATGCATTCTGTCAAGAACTCTACTTTTGGTGGGCAGCCAGGGAATCAATAAAATTTTTTGACAAATAATTAATGCTCAGCTCAAAATATTTCAGTATCAGATATACTTGCATTCAGCTTTGACCAAATGGTATGAGAACTTCCCATGCGACGTAGCACTGTGACATGACTGCTCTCTTTCTTTTTGATTTGCACTGGTTCTTAAAAACTTCATTGTCATTATTTTGAGCAAAACAGATAAGCATCAAAATTGAAAATACCAGGCAAATTGAAAATAGCAGACAAATAATACTATGGGACATGTAGTTGTCTTTCTGCTGTGTCTTGGCACATTGGTATCTACAGTCCTAAGCATAGCCTTCCTCACAGCATAGCTGGCTGAGACAGGTGAGCTGCATGGAGACTTTCAAAAAGTGAAATCATACCCAGAAAATGGTTGTTTTATACTTTTGAGACAGTTAGGAAGGCAGTAGTAGAATCCCTCCTCACTTGAAGGGCATTCAGTGAAAGAAGTCATGTTTTCCTGCAGTGGTATAATACGGCTAGGACCTGTTCACTTAATTGAAGAGGAGCAGGACCAGCAGAAGAACAAGGAGGGGGAAAAAGCAAACTGAATTGCCAAAGGAAATGTTGAGTTACAGTTTTGTCAAAACTATGTGTGGATCTACAGCAGATGTTATCAACTATGTACTGTATTTGGAGGACTCCAGAGACTCATGGGAAGTGCCACTAATGGCAGTTGACTTGTCATATCCGTGTCATTAGAATGATAACTAGGGAGATTTCAGAACAAGCGAGAGTGATTAGATAGAGCTCAGTGACTTCCCCTGAAAACTGGCAATCTAAGGGGCCTTTGTCCCTTTGATATTAAGTCTGTATGTACTTGCCTTTCTAGACGTTACATGTCTTACCATTCAGCTCCAGGCTCAGTCGATATGCTGTTCACATTTGCCATCTAAATTTTTCTGAAATTGCATGTTTTACAGTCCAGTTTCTGCCTTATAGCTGAAACTGTTTTCACCCAGGTGTCAAATGACCCAAGTCCCAGAAACAAGACTCCATCGTTATTCTTAGTGGCTAGTTGACATCTTTCAAATCATATGCTCGGACTTCTCTCACTGAAATCTTGTCTCACTTGCTTTGTATGGCAACATTGACTCATGATTCTCCCATTTTTCAGCATTGCCTTGGGAGGACCTGTCTTACTCCTTCACCCCTTTCTGTGTACCCTTCACTTCTTACCCTCTTTCATCTAAAGCACAAGTTACCATCTCTATCAAAATCACTCCCGGGTCTTTCCCTCCTTCATATGAGTTTCCTTCTTTTCAAATTAAGATCTCAGCCTGTCTTTGACTGTCAATCTGCCTGTGGATGTCTGGCTTTCAGCCCACGTGCAACATCATTAAACACAGTTCATCCTCCCTCTCCATACTCCACAACTTCCTGCCCCTCATTTAGTACCTATCACATAGGAATTACGTTTGTCTCAAACCACTCAAAGCTTTTCTCCCAATCTGTCGTAAGATGTGTTATGCAAAGTTAACTTTTCATCTAAAACAGAATCTTGTCAGTGTATCCTATAATGCTTACTATTGAAATTCTTGTCCAGATCTTCACCTTACATCTCAAGAAGGAAAACATCCTTTTTTGTGGCCTTGACAAATACAATTTAATTCCCCTATGCAGTAATTTAGAAAGCCTTTGGAAGGGTAATTTTTCTATAATTTCAACTTTGACAGTGTCACCTATCTTTAAATTCCTCCACAGCTTCTGTATTTTAGCAAACAGCTTAGGTGTCACGACTTTCATTCTTTATGGTCAATGCCTGCCTTAATTATCTTTTGTTTAATACTGAGAAGGTTGATTTCTTTTTCTGAAAAGATAGTAACTTAATTTCTAAGCAGGAGCTAGCAGTTGTGCCTGCACAGCTCAAGAGAAACAGTCCAGATCTTAACAACAGGTCGTGGGTACTGGAAACTGGACGGCTGTGTTACTGTGGCAGTACATCTGGATGAATATATTGTGCCTTTCAGCCGGATAAACAGCCCAAAGAAAATACTGCCCTAATGAATTTGTTCTGCTTACAGTGCCATGTTAACTCATTCAGAAGCAGCTCAAATATCTGTCCACATCATTACATTAGTACTGTGCAGACACAGAATCCATGTTTCTTCCTATGCTCCCTCTTCTGTTTGGGAAAACTTTGGTGTTAGCACCAGCAAAACGACTTTGTTGTCCTCCTTTAAACTGTTATTTGCTAAGATATTGCCAGAAAAAAATCCCAAACAACAACAACAATAATCCTTACAACTGCTGAGCTAGTAATGCACTAAGACAATCTTCTAAGCCGTTTAATGCTTGTCTTACGGCTCCCTTGTATATATCCCCATCTATCTATCTCAGATGGAGTTTGTCTGCTTTAAAACTCAAAAAAACCCCAAAACCCAACAAAAATCTGTCTAATGAAAACTGGACAAGAAAACTTCTTGTTTGTGTGATAAGTACCATCAGTTCAAGCCTTGACAAAAGAGCTGATATCCCTTTGTAAACCTTTATTTTAAAATGTCATTCTAAATTACTAGTACATCACCTCAAAAAGAACCCATAAGAATTCCTGTAAATTGTATGTCATAATAGACACATCTTCCTGCAAATACCTATTCCTGAATCTTTTAAAGTATTATTACTGGAAAAGTTTACTTTCCTCCAACTGTATTACCTAATGTTGATTTCTGAGTGACTCATTGCATCCTATACTGTTGAAAATGATCCAGTTTAATTACATGAGATGACATCTATGTTGGTGGAAATCCAGAATGTAAAGCGGTAATAAAATCTGTACCAGAAGTAATTATCTAAAGAATGATAAAGTCCTTTATATTTTATTTAAATCTGCTTTTTTAGAAAGTGGCATTTTCATAATCTTGCCCCAGTTTCCACCAAAAGGAAGGAAATGTGTATATGGCCTCTCTACAATGAGGACACTAGAATATTTCATTAGTCCTTTGCAGGTAAAGGGGGTATATGCTTACTGTGATTTTTTTTGTGTGTGATTCTCCTCTTGCTGGAAAGGGTGCGTAAATCCCCCTGCTTCTTGCTAAACAGTTAGTACGAGACTACTAACACACTGAAAAGAGATGGCAGCTTTTGGAATACCAGGGCAATTTCTACCAAAAATACTGTCCCCTTAGGATCAGAAAAAGACACTGTTGCTGTTGTGTTCCTGCTTTCAGCCATAGGCTATGCATGCCCAACAATGACTAAAAGCTGAGCACAAATGCATTTAATTGAGTTACCTTATTGCAGTTTCTTGACTATATTGAAATATTTGGTTATAAACCAGAAGACAAAATAGCTAAATAAGCTGTTTGGAAAATGTATTTAAGGTATTTTTCCCTACCAAAAACTATCTTGTGCTAGCTTTTACATGCCTTATTACTGAGTGTTCACTGTGAGGGTTGCTCTACTCTCCTTATTCAGGGAAAAGGAATTTTTGCTAGAATTAGGACTTCACGAGCAGGTCCTGTACATTATGAACAAGCACATGGAAGGTCATTAGGAACTGGCTGAACACTGTGCACAGAGGCTGACAATTCTTTTTCTCTCTCCTTGTGTATCCTGCCAGCACCTGATTTTTGTTCTTATGTATCTGAAAATCATATTTTTAATACTGCCAAACTGTTTACATTTCTGGTGTTCATATTTCTGTCTGCACCACTAATGCCAGTTTTACGGAAAATGAGTCACAATCTTCATTAATTGACACTGGTTTAAAAAAAAATTGCACCAGGGAACTTTAAATACTTGCATAAAATATTTGCCTAAACTATGAATGTAAATGAAGGCACAGTAGAATTAAAAGTCTTTTTGTATGCTAACTAATTTCTGAAAATATCAGGACAGTTAAGTCTGGAGCAATATTAATTTTATCTTTTGGTCCTTTAATAATTCTTTTTCCATAGTTATGATTGGAATTTGCAATGAGAGGGGAGATTCTACCCACAGATAATGTTTCACAAGTTTTACTGCTGCCCTAGCAAAGAGTCACAAGTATTGGAGTTTATTCAGTGCCAAGATGTTGAATTCATGGGATATTTTACTCCTGATGTCGGTAGGGCCTGGATTCTTGCCCTTACGCTGTGGCTGCAGAAGATGAAATTCTCACCACTCTGCAGTAAAAGACAAACTTTCTAGTATCTCCAGTCAGGACAGAATTTCACACTTCAGGGGTAACTCAAACTTAATCCCCCTTTGGTAGCAGAACCAGTTTAAGACTCATCTCCTAGCTCTTTTCCCCACTGCAGCTGTGCACATTCGCCCCTTCCCTAAAGTGGAAAAGATGAGAATAAGAATGTTGGAAAAATTTGGATTAATAATACCTTAAAAAAATTATTTTGGTTTTTTTTTTAGTTCCAGTTGTTTTAGCGAGCCACCTTACCCTAGGGTCCACAAACAGCTCTGTTCACACAACTGATGTGGATGCAAAGCACAATGCAGATTTGATCAGATTGGAAGCAGTAGAACAGAGCCCATCAGCTTGACTTGACTTGAGCTGGCTTTGCTGCCAAAAGCAGTGCTACATGGAGCCACAGCCTTCCTGTGTAAAATAGCTTGTACACAATGGGAAAAGATGCCATCTTCTTTTCACGATATATGGAGAAGAAAGAGAAGTTGAAATTTTGAGTAAGAAGATGGTGCTTATGTTTTTACTTATTACGCTCCTTGGGTATCATGGACAACATAACCAATGATCAGAGAACTGCGGTCAAAAGTACTGAGAATATGAAATATAAAAAAACATATTGGAAACGATTTGATAGCCTGCTTTCCTAAGGTGCATGCAACTGTGCTGTCAGCCATTGCCCTTTAGCTTTTGAAGTCAGTGACCAATTTCAGCCATATGTGCAAGAGGATAGTGATCTTAAAGACAATTAACGTCTTACAAGCTTTGTAAAAAAACCCACAGTTGGCTAGAGGAGAAAGGAAAATAATTCTTTAGCAGAGGGAAAGGTAGGCTCAGCTCCGTTACTGTCCTTTCTCCAGGTTAACCACAGTCCACGCTCTCTTGTGTTTAGGGCAGGTGCCACAGAAGACAGAGGAGAACCTGAGATTACTGCAGTGGGGAAGGAGATTTCAGGACCAAAAGACACAGATCTTTACCAAACCAGACTCTTTTAGTTGTGATGATCAGTGAAACATTTATTTCCTCTTTAATGGCTACTGAACTTTTCTGACATGAGTGCAGTTTTGAAAGCCCAGTGGCTCAGGATTCTCTGGCAATGCAAAGGAACTGTTTGAGTTTCATATGAGGTAAAAATAAAACCATCAAAAAAGAAGTAGAGAAATAACTTCCTAAACAGCTTGAAGGAAAGAGGAGAAAAAACCTCCCTTTTTCCTGCTTCTCTCTTTACCGGATACAGGGCTCCCAATACCCCGGAGCACCTATGAATGAGTGAAATCTGATAGCCCATTTTTAATTACTGCCTTTGTCTGCACTTCTGCAAAACAAACAAACAAATTAAAAAGCCTAAAGCTGGGCTTACACAGGGAAAACCTAGGTGTTCATAGGGCTGAATTCACCACACTTCTCCTCTCTGCACTGTTTCTCTGTTCTTCATTCTGACTTTTGAATCTGCCCTGATGCCCTCATCTGACACAGCAACTACATCAGGGAGAGAGAAAACAGGATAGGCTTTCACTTTTGTCTGGCAGCACAAGCTTGCATTCTGTGCTTTGGAGGTTTTCAGAGGCTCTTTATTCCATGTAATGTTCCTGGAGTGGAGAAGCATATCTTTTGTTCTTCCTTATAAAGGGATATTTTTATACACAAAGATATACAGTACACTGAATTACAAGAGTTTTTATGTTTTGGATTGTGAGGCTTTAACGCCGAAATTTCTGATGATTCTTTAATTCCACCTTATCCAAAGCATTTAACTTCAAAACCTTTAAAGTATATGTGAATCAAAGCCTCAGAATCCATCCAACACATCAACTAATTGTAGTGACATCAAAACCAGAATGAGACTCTTAATTTAAACAGATGTCACTCCTAGTATGTGAAACATGCAGCCCGCATATATGTGCTAAGCTGTATTATCTTGGTATACATATGTATGGCTTTATATACTTGCAAGTAATTAAAATGAGGGAGGACAGACGTATATGTTCTCTGCAAAGAGAAATAATTCTTTTATGTTTAAGTATACCCCTTGTTGTTTTAAAGGTAGCTTCCATGTTTTTACTGCAAAATGCTGTATGTCTGAAGTGTCGAAGCCTGTATAGGTCTCCTGATTCCTTTAATATCGTTTCCATATTAGATAGCCAGATGGTGGAGAGCGTTAATACTCTGTACTAATCACTTAGGAAGTCTACAGGGTGGTGCTTTGAGATTTAGACCCACAGCTACTGCCATCACTCTTTTGATGGGAAGCCACAGATACTATTCCGACCAATTGAATGTTTTTAAATATATCAACACTGAAAAAATTATCTAAACAGGAAAAAAACTGATAAATACCATTCAGTGCTAATGAACAGAGGGGTTTGTCCAAAGGAAAGAATTGCTTTTACAATGATCAGAAATCAACATGACATTATGCAATAGTATTTATATACATCTGAAACAATATTTTTGATTCTTTATAGCCATAAGAAATACGAGAGAGATATGCATTGCTAAGTTACTTTAGAAAGAAAAAAAAAAAAGCCTAAGAAGCAAAATAATTACCTCAATGAGTTTCTTAGTGCTTGATTTTTAATTCCATACTGATCTTCTGTTCTGCCAATTTTATGATTTTCTTATTCCGAAAGACTAATCAGCAGAAACCTTTTTCCTATAGCAATATCCATTTATATACAGGAATACTTTTTTGTTTTGTGTTTATACCTTGAAAGTACTTGGTTTCCTTTCTGAACAATGCATTGTTAATCTGTGGGACGCATTTTATAGGAATGAGATGTCAGATGTGCCCATTCCTAATGTCATACATTTTTTCATATACTTTATTGCTGCAATTTCTACATTAAAAAAAAAAAAAAGAAAAATACTTCTCTGTGAGTTTTACTTTTATTTTTAAGCCTTTTATAAAAACCCACGCTGCAGGCTCCACTCCAGGCTGGCAAGCAGAGGCACTGGGAAAAGAGACTGAGGCAGCACTAATCAGCACTCAAATACCATAAGCAAGCAGACTAAACATGTAAACAAGTCCTGTGCTGACTGCTTTGTTTTTGGTAGCACCCATTGTCATTTCAGTAGAGAACAAACAATCCACTTCAGCCTATCTGGCTTATTAATTGTAGAACACTGTAAATAGTAAAGAGAAAACACAAAATAATGTTAAGCAAAAAGGTTTGTAATCCACTTCTCAGAACTGGGCTGCTCTAGCAACAATTTTCAAACAGCAGCAATGTTTTACTCCATCCTTAGGGTAAAATGAGCATCTTCATTCTCCTAACGTTTGTACAGCATTGTACTAATGTTGCAAAGATGGTGGACTTCATAGAATCTACCTATTCAGCATTATTTTTTCAGCACTACGGAACAAATATTTGCTCAACATTTCTGAAAATCAGGCTGTTTAACACCTGAGAACAGAAACCTAAAGATAAAGTTGCTATATCTTTTTAATTCAATGTGTATTTTTCCTCTTATCATGCTTAGTAAAAATAAATTTTTGAATGCCAGTATTAAATTGCTAATTTTAATTAGATTTTTTTCTCCTATCCTAAATCTCTTACTCTGTATTATATATAGTAAGTATAATTGTAGATTCATTAGTTACATTACCATGCAATGTGGTATTTTGTGATGCTGCCCAGGCAGCCTGAAGCCAGAAAGCCTGATTTTAACCTTGAATGACTTCACGGAGTTATTCTTAATACACATTAATATATTAAAAAACAAATACAGGATCATAAATTGTAGACAACCAGTACTCAGCACAGACTACTGTTACAGCATGTAGTTGTGAAATATACATGAGAAATAAACAAAGCATTAAGGCACGTCTTCCAAATGAGGATGATGCAGGCACATGGAGAGGAAGAACATGTAAACAAGTGGTGGAAAAGAACAGATGTGTGCTGTTTAGACGCACAGGCAACTCGCCTGAGGGAAGTTTGGATTATTGAGCTAGCATGGCAAAGACACATAGTCTGTTCACATTTAAATCATAAGAGATTCTGTGCCTGTTGTGCAAAGAGTGTTCCTGCTACTTCTCTGAAGGAGTATGTGATTTCTTAGAGTGTGCAACAGCCAATTCATGGTTCAGTTTGCCTAGAAATTTCCTCAGAAACACTGGTAAATGCTGCATCTAGTACAAAATTCAACAGAGATGCAACTTTCAGAAGCCTCTCCAAGATTGCTTCAAGTCAACAGAAAAGAATGCTTCAATAAGGATAATAACTTCAATAGGTTTTGCTTTCAAAGATACAGCATCCCTGTACTAAACCTTTACATTTTTTCAGAGAGTAGAGAATACAGTTCAGTGCTGTCATTACTGTATGCAGGTGGTCCTGGATATACTTTTTATTTGTGAGGCCAGCTTCCCATGACAGTTGCGCACCATAAAATCTCAACTGCTGGAGCACGAAGAGGAGAAGAAAGAGACAGGTAACATCTCCAAACACTCTGATGGAAGTAGTCCAGAGATTCACAGCCCACAAAACTCATCTGACTTAATGTTTCTGCCTTCACAGGAGTTACGATCCTAGTACAAAAATAAAATGGACAAAAGAGGAAACTTACAATTTCATCCACATTAGGAGAGAAAAAAGACGGGGTTTTTTTGGTTCTATTTTAAGTCTGTTCATAAAAAATGGTACATAAAGTATGGCAAGGCACCAGAGTACCCAGAGAAGGAGAGAATCTGTTATACAGGAATAGCAGCAATTTGTCCATAGTGAAATTAGCATTAGAGCTGAAGACTGCACAGCAATAGTCAGTAGTTCACTGTATGGAAGAGTGCTCTTCCATACAACTGAGGCTTGCACTGTCTCAGCAGCTTCAGTATCTTCCCTACCCCTTGTTCCTTACACATTTTATCAGTCTGCTGAAGTTTCAAGAGAGTAGAGATTGAATACAGGGTTCTGCAGCAAGTCAGACAGGGAAAGGAAGAGAGGGAAGAGGCTGCAGATGAGACAGATGATGCTGAGTGAGGTGCACATTTTAAAAAGAAAAGTGTTTCGTGCAGGGTGCCCTGGCAGGGCCCTGAAGGAGTGGACGGACATGACTTTCCCCACCAACTCCACCTGTAGTATTTTCTCCTCTTAAAGAAGGAGAACTTAAGAGGATTTGTAATGTAAGTGTTTGCAAGGTATGCAGAACTGTTTGTGTGCATCTCCACGTGCTGGTAGCAGACTCTTAGAAAGGCATTTGGTTACCCTTTCTCCCTGCACAGTCACCCCCAATGTTGTTCTGCAGCACCCCATTACTCCTCTCTGGGTTTTGCACTTCACACCCCACTGCTTGGCTCCAGCCCTTCTTACTTAACAACAGAAAACAGTTCAGTGCTGCCATCCTTCTGTGGGGCCTGTATTTTGGATTTGTGATGGCGGCTCCCCATGGCAGCTATGCGCAGTGAGGCTGCAGACTGATGGAGTGGAAGGGGGAGGAGAGGGGCTGCCACCACCCTGGGTGCTGGGCACCTTGCACAGCTCGAGGAGCCTGGGAAAGGACTCTCCCAGTTCTCCTGATCTTGCCTACAGCAGCTTGGCCTCTGGCTCACCACAGAAAAGTGGAGGAAAAGAGGCAATAGATGGTGATGGGTAGGGAAGAGAGACAACAACAGTTGAGGTTAAAGGAAGTCGGTGGGTCCTGTAAATTGGTCCTCCTTTTGAATTAGTGAGGACTGCTTTTCAACAGAGCCATGCTTGCCAGAAGACTACTAGTAGACCTTACAAAAACAGGGTGACTGAAGCCTGCAAGAGCGGGGAGGCTAAGATTGTCAGGCTTCCTCTAGGATAGAGGCTTACTGATTTTATTTGAGAGAAGGAGAATAAGTAATGCTCCTAGGCTGGAAGCCAAGCCACTAGAAAAGGGTTGTGGAGTAAAGGGGAATCCAGGCGAAGTCCCTGAACACCACCACCTCCTGACAGATTTGTGAGAGGCTGCCATGGAGCAAAGGAACAGCTGAATGAACTGAGAGATATTTAATGTCCCTTTGCAAGGTTGTGAAAAACTGTTTGGCTGTAAGGTAAACATGCAGTATGCTATATAAAACTCTACCATAAAGTAAGCATAACATTATTTATACGTGGTTTTTTATACCTACATTTTTATACCTGTACTAAACAAGATTGACAGTACATGAGATTACAGACCAATGCTTGCCAAGAGTTAAATCGCATAGGGTCTGCAAACAGTGCATAAATACGCTATATGATATAGCAGAACGTCACTAATCCACAATAATGCAGGGAAGCCCCAGTGCAGATTAGTGGGGTTTGTGGATTATGGACTGGGAGGGCATTTGAGGGGAAGTCAGCCATGTCTCACTCCAGACTCCAGACCTTCCCTCTCAGTTAACGCGGTGAGTCAGTGGAAGGAGCTGCAAGGGGCACTGCGGTTCTGCTCGGCTTCAAAGGACATTACAAGCAACGCTGATGCCGCTATCGCTTCTTTTTCAAAAGTTGTAGTAGGCCTACTCCAAACGGAGAATTGCACTCCTGGTCTCCCTTGAATCAGTTTAAACATTTAGCACACACCTGCTATGCAGACACATTAAATCAATTTAAAGTGAGGTTACTTTGTGCATATGGAATTGGCAAGAAACTAACCTGCTCTGAGCACAGCTTGCATGGCTATACATTGGCATGTATGCAAGTCAGACCTTGAATGCAAAAGTTAGTTTCTGAGACATTATATACAAACCAGTAGTGACATAAACAAATTCATTGTGTTACTATTAGTCTTTGATTTTTTATATATAATGGCTATTTCCACTTACTCAGAGGACACCAATGCTGCCTAATTCACATTAATCTAAAATTACATACAGGATAACCATGTGTCTCACTAATGATACAACCAGTCACAAATTTTTAACAGTGAAGGATGCTTTTACTTGTATAAAACTGAAATACTGCTAAATGTCATATGGATAATAATCAAAGTTAGTATCATGATAAAATATCAGTATAGTAACCATTTTGATTAAACATTTTATAGATACATGCAATATTAAAGAATTTGAAATTGCATAACTGGGCCCAATATTGATATGTGTTGTTGTTTTTTCCTTTCAAGAAACAAAATGAATAAACCATATTGAAAAAAGAGAGTGTGAAGCTTTTGGCTTTGGGTCAGGCAAATTTTAAATTATCTGAAAATCAGGTTATTCATTATTTTTGATACAAGACATCACAGATGTCTTGGCAAGGTCATGGCTATACATGGTATGCTTTTTTAATGCTAAAAAATGACCTAAGGCAAATACTTGAGATATAGATGATTTTAAAGAGATTAGCTCTTCATGATGCACATTTTCCCCTCAGCACTCTGTAGGCTCAAACAATGAGTCTGTGCATTTTGAGTTTATTGACCTTTGTGAATATAGTACTTGAAAACTGGTAACAGATTTCTTTGAAAATCAATGCCAATTGTGAAGCTGTTTGTTATCCACTGTTTTTTCTTGAGTGTGATTAATAAACATAAAAAAAATTTTAAAAAGTGAAATTGTAAACTCTAATTAATTAAAAAGGAAATATTCATTCCATTCTTCCTGGGGAAAGCAAATTGTAAAAGAGATGGATGTTTTCTCTGGATCTCTCTCAGATAAATATACTAATCTAATTCATCACAGACCAAGAAAACTTCTAATAGTCAATCATGAGAAAAGAAAACACTGTGCAGAAGTTTAATGTTATGGACAAATGCCCATATAGTAGTAGGAAACAACCAGCAAGCTAATTTTCTTCTTCAACTTATTTTGATATAAACTCTCAAAAGTAAAAGAGCTGATTCACACTGCTGGGCCATATTTCAGTGTAAAACATACAGGATAAAATTCAGGCCCCATTGCTGTCAAGAGAGGTTGTTTTTTAGTGATGCGGTGAAGCCAGGATTTGACCTTTATTTCTCTAATTACCATTAGAGTCTTATATGGAACAGTGAGAATTAGAGACATCGACGTAAGTACCAATTTTTCTTTAAAATATATTTTTCTGACACATTTTCTGACAACAACATACATGGCCTTTTCTCAAGGAATTTCCTATAAAGGTATCTAGGCCTAACTGGCTGCACGGAAAATCTCTTGTGGGCAAAACTAGTTTCTAGCTCTGCTAACAGACAAAAAATATGAACTATGTACCTAAAGGTCTGCAGGACTGAGGTCTTAGCAACCTTGGGCCAATCAATACAAACGTTAAAACCCAGTTATAGGGTAACTTGTCAATAGCCAGGTTCCCTGAATCAGCCATGGTTGTCATATAGGTGGGGCTCCACAAGCTATTCAAAGAAAACATTGCAAAAGCTGCTTGCTGTTTAATGACTGCATTAACACCATTATCTACCACCTAATCGATGCTGTGATTGACAGCTTTGCAAATCAGATTAGCTTTCAGTCTGCATATGAGAGTAGCGTGGCTAGGAATGGAAAATTGCGTGGGCCCCAATTTATGGCAGATGAACAACAGTCAAAGGTACAAAACAGAAAATCACTGATATTGCAGATTAGTTGTAACAACTAAACCCCAGAATATATTAAAATCCCCCTTGTGATTTTATTCACAACTTGCATCCCATCGCTCCAATGCTGCTCGCATACAGTGAGGGGAAGTTCCCACCCAATGACATCATAGTTTGTCTTTGGCTACAGCCAGCTACATATTTTTAAAGAGGTCCTGTTTGTTCCATAACTGAACTCTTCACCTTTTGATTATATGTTTTGTTGGGGGGGTTAAAAGGAAAACGCCTGCTAGTAAATTTACTTGAACTTGGCGTTCACAGGCTCACACTTGGGTGGCCTGCATTCCCTCCTCCGGTTACACCCTACCTGAAATCCCTGTATGTTATATCACTTGACTAGTTCAGCCTTAATGGTTGGGTCATACCCTGGGAAGCAAGTTCAGAGATACTGGAAATGTGTGCTTACAAAAACACACATAATTGTAGAAAAATATGTGGATAAACTAAGAGAGGAACATTGGGACTGTACTGAGAAAAAAACAGTTATTCGGAAGAAAAAATTATCTTAGTCGTGATGAAGTGTCACAAAGTACACATAACATGCTACACTTCCAGTGACACATTTTTATGACTAAAAAAACCCAAAACCTTGCTAATCAGGAAACTTTAAATTATTTTTTCATACTAATGCCAGCCTGAATATTCGTCTCTGCTTCAGCTGCTACAAATGCATTCCCGATTAATGATATTTTCTTTGCTCTGTGAAGGGCTTACACAAACGTCACACAAAAACAGTCACATCATGAGGGCTAGAATGAAGGAGGAGTTGGGTTGTCACACAACTGCTGGTGTGAGAAAAAGATATTTCTGTAAGTATCTGGATCTTCATGGCAGTGGAGTGAGCTATTGATAAGCTTGAACTATTTGAGAAGTTTCATGTCACAATGAAGTGAAGTGGATTTATTATTACAGTTACAGGCACACTTCTTTGTGTTTTCGATAGTAGTGATCTCCAAGATGGGATCAGCAGACAATTGTCTAATGGTCTATATATAATTGTTAGGATGCTAGTGCTGCTTCCTTGCTTCCAGATACTTGGAGGAGTAGCCAGGAAAAGTCAGGAATCCTCTTTAAGCAGTTGGAATGGGACAGAAATAAGTATCTTAACTGCCTCTTGTATGCAATGTTCTCGCAGAGAAAATGAAGGCCAGAACCACAGCTGGAACAGTTAGGAATGACTAAATATTTTCTTAATATTACTTTTCCATTGGAGCAGTTGCTATGGTTGTCCCTGTTTGTTCCACAAATTAAACAGGAGGTGACCCACACCACCAATATTCTGTGGTCCTCACCACGGCCTGGGAAAGCCTGCTTTAGAGGGTCCTCACCGCATACCCAAAGAAGAGAAGCAGAGCAGATGCTGGATATGGTTTTTATTCTGAAAAAGTTTTAGCTTTCAGGAAACAGGTAGATGGTTGGATATGGTATCAAATTCGTGTTTTTCCTGCTTTACTAAAATTGTGAGGAGAAGAAACGGGTAAGTACCATTGCTACTTGGGGTTTTTGGTGGTTGTTTTTTAGGGGTGGTGAGTTGCTGATATGATTTTGTGCCTATGCTGTGAATTCCTGTCTTTAACTTTTTGCCATTGGAAGGTTTGAAAACTTCGGAGGAAAATAAAGTCAGTAAGTGGTAGAAACTTAGAACATTTTAGAAAGCAACAGGGAATGTAAAGAAATACTCTGTTCAAAGCTCTAGCAGGAATTTGACTTTATTCCTATACAAGTATTCTGATACATATTCTGATTTGTCTGTTGGAGTAACGAGGCCGAGACTCCCATACAGAGTTACGGGGTTAACATGTAACCCATCTAATTAACCAATGTCATCTTCTCTCATTGTGTGGTCTGTCACATCGCGATACGCTCTTTCCAAAGCGTTCTTGGTGAATGGTTTGGCCTCCTACCATAGGACACTGTGATACAAGAACTTCTTTAAAGAATCCTGATGAGTCTTCCTATGAGGTGTTAAGTGATTTATACTAAACTATAATCAGCCTCAATTTTTTTGAACTTTGCTAAGCGGTAAGTTTGCGCGCAACTTGGTCTCAGGTGCTTTAGCAGGATGTCTCTAGGAATATGTATGATAGATACTACGCTGGTGACATAAATATCAACTTTACCATTAAGGATAATGGGACCAGGGTGGGACCATAGCCTATTTGGCACAGCTCTCACAGGATTCTAGTATAAATAGAAAACATCCCTCCCAGCCTACATTTTTTCCAAGATTCTATTTATCAGCCACATTAAAATGTCTTTCAAATGTGATAATTATGTATAGCTTTTGTCAGCTAAGTGAGAGCCCTCTCTCACATAACTCCATCCCCTCACTCTGAAACTGCAAACTAAAAGTCAAACCAGGAAGAAAAGAGATCAGCATGATCAGCATGGTCCACAGGCCTTTTATAGCAACAATTCTTCAAGCAGAAGTAGAGATCAGAGCTTATAGAGGCACACAGAAATCTCCTGATGAGGCAATAACACTTATGCACATCCCTGCACAAAGAACATGTAGGCTACTTCCTTGAATTTTCTTGAAGAGATAGCTATAGGATGTGCTTCTGCAAGTTAGATGATGATGATGAATGCACACGTATCCATTTTAATCTAATCCTTTCCACACTAACATTGATATCTGAGACAACATTTTATTCCAGTCCTCTCTTTTATATTCATCTTCTTTCTTCTACACTGTACAGCTGAGCCAGCTGGTTTGGCCTCTTTACAAGGTGTTCATTCTGTCACCTCAAATGCTTTTCACTTTATGGCCTTACACCTAAAAGTTGTAGCTAGTGTCTATGTGCCAAATTTATCGATCACAGCTTTTGACTTGATGAAGACAAGCTGTCTCCAACCAGAGTCCAGGAGCTTTCATCAGTACTTAAATAAACTAGAATCAGAAGCATTTTAGAGAGATGTTAACAGAGACTGTATATGAATTGAGAATTATTGGCTTTGCAATTGAAATCCCAGATATGCAGCAATCACGTTTTTACTAAGTTGCAAAAGACACGCATCCTTTGCTTTTCTTAAAATGATTTTTTCCCTTGGAGTCTCCATTGGTTGTTATGGTGCAGCTATGAAATAACTAAATTATTTTCTAAATTATTTTCTTTCTTAATGGCTTTCATCCTCTACTTTATTACCACACAATAATGTTTCAACTACATTTCTTTTGGCATAACTGATTTTGAGTCCTGGTTGACCTGCCAGGTTGGATCTTTCTGTCTGTTGTGGATGTTTGTTCTACAAACAAAATCTAGGTCTTCAGTGACACTTGCCACTTACCCATGCCAATATTTGTTATCCGCTTCACTACCCAGTCTGTAGCAGTGCCAAGCAGCAACATCAAGAGAATAGAGGCTTTTCACATCAGCAGTCACTTTGAACTACTAGTTGTTTTTTGCTGTTCAGGGAATTTATGTTGTGGCATTGATTTTGACACTCAACAACGCTACAGAATCAAACAAATGGGGAATCTAAAGATAAAAGACAAATATCACCTATGGGTATCAGTTTCACGACCAACATGGTATATTTCCTATGCGATTCTCTCCCCCTCCCTTATCTTCAGTTGAATGAAGAGTTTAAATTCATTGCGTTTCCCTTATATCACATACTGTTCATCTTCTGGATTTTCTGTTATTTTGTGTTTTGTGTTTAACACTTGTAACTCTACAACTTCTATTGCTGTAAAAGGCGCAAAGCCCCTTAAGGTGTGCCTTTTCTTCCGGAGATAAAAGCAAACGTCTTTTCTTTAGGTGGTATGGTCTGACAATCAACATCTCCTTCTACAGAGGCAACATGTCCTAACTTGAGGACAATCCTCAAGTCAGTACAGCAGTAACCAGGAAGAATCTTAGTGATTCAGAAGGAGCACTCACAAGAAAGAGTCCTTTAACCAGTAGTGTCTGCAAGATTGGAATCTTAGTAATTCCAAAACCCCACAATTACATTTATCATCTTATAATCACCATACAAGAGCTGTCAGGGTGGGATTGCTGCATTTGTCCTCCCTGTCAGCACCACAGCTGGGGTGTGAGAAAACTCATGCCTTCACACTGCAGCAATATAACTTGTCTCTTGTTTTGGGCTGTGTCTGACGTGTCAAAATCCAAGGCCAGAGGGAATCCACTGGACTCTTCTACTGCCAGAAATAAAAAGCAGAATCACACATTAAAAAGTACCCAACTGGAAGGGGCATTCCTTGACCAGCAATCAAGTGTAGCAGCAACACCCACTCCTGCGATGCCGAAGGGTACCCTTCACGTGACTTCATGCATGTGTATTAATCATGTAACCCTGAGACACTGTGTACAAATCATATTACTGGGCACATGAAACCTCATGTGCCGATAGATAGAAAATACTGTCTATAAAGAGGGTCTTGATTGATAGTGCAGGTTTATCACGTTAAAGTTTCAGGTACAATGAACTACTTTTCCTAGTGCACATTTTTATGCTGTAGCATGTTTTCTATTAATTATGGAAGATATTTTCACATGCTTTTTCAATGCTTGGAACCTCGCTGGATGCCAGCAGACATGCCAGGAGACAGAACGCTGGAAAAAAAAAAGGAAATAGATACATTTCCTTTACAGAAAACAGCCTTCTAGAAGCTTTTTCCCACCTATAAGAAAACTTTATGGAAGAAGGAGAGATACACTTTCAGGACCAGTTTCTAAACCACTCAGCATTTCATGCATTAAAAACCACAATGGTGGTGCTGAATAAATAAAGTAACTAAAAATTAAGTTTAACAGTAGTTATATTATTGTAGTAGGAATAGATTATGCAGTTTTATTGTGTTTACTTCAGCCATTTCTTGGAACTTTTTTTCATTTGCTTCTTCTTCAAAATCTTTAAAATGGAGAAATACTTACATACAAGGTGGCAGCGTATTTTTCCTTATGTCTTGTTTTCTTTTAACATCAAATAGTTTACAATTAGAAATGGGTCTTTTTCCCCTTTTTTATTCTCTTTTGTAACAGCCACTGCTGATGACTGTGCTGCCAGACTAATGTGGAGCCTTTGTTGGATGAACACTATAAAGGAGGGGTTACATTAGTGTCATTTAGGCAAAGCCAAGAAGCCTACTGGTGCCAAGAGTTAAGCAAACGGCCATTTTGACTACAAATTTATAATCTGTACAGATGGCAGCTCCAATATGAGGTTTAAAATTTGTTATGCTTACATTCAGCTGTATTGCTGCAGTCTTTATTTCTGTTAAACAGTGCTTTGGTTGGATCAGCATTTTCCAAAAATTTTGCATATTGAGTGCAACAACAAATTGGCTACAGTCCTTATCACTGTGGCACCTACACAAAATTTAGATGTAAACTCAGAACAGTGGAGAGATGGTGGAGGAGAATATTTCAAAGTGGATTAATGGCATTTCTCTAGTGCTAGTGCAGCATCAGGACATTAGCAGACTATGAAAATCACTACCTGACATGCTGTAGACAGAATGACATAGACTTCATTTGGCTTCCCAGATATTTCATTATGTTGCTTATGAAATTCTCTACATCCTTCAACTCCTTAGGCCATGCATGTCCCACAAGAAAAGAGCTAAAGAAAAGCATACACCAAAAATTGTATTACATTTTGTATTTTCTAAAACATAGCTTTTTAAACCAATGAAACTGCTAGACTATTTACTTTTCCAAAATTGTACATTGGAGGAGAAGAAAAGTTTGTTATAAGGCAGCAGATTTTCCCAGAAATAAATAGCCTAAAGCCAGTGTGAAAAGAAACATCAGCGTAAATAAACCTCTCTGGGGGTCACTGCTAACTGGGGTTCTCAGCAGAGGTGTCCAAGTCTTCCTGGGGAAAGGAGCAAAAAGAGGTAAGTCTGAAGCAGTTACTTTTAAAATCTTCCTGAATTTTCTAATCTAGGGAAATTTCACTACAGGCATTTCCACTGGTTTTAGCAACATTGTGAACCTTATTGAAGACAAGATTGTTGCAGGCACAGCTGTTTTTATTACTGTGCCAATTAAACTTGCTCAGGCCAATGGTATTAAATACTGGCAGCCACACAAGTGCTAGCAATAAGAAAAAGCAGTTTGGATGGTGCAAAATCAGGTAGCCTCCAAAAGCTGCAGAGACCCAAGTGTCTCCCATTCTGTCTGTAACTTAAGCCTTTAAAAGTAGTAGTTACTGGTTTTAGGAAGGCATGTGAAGCTTGCTGTATTATTTTCTTGAGGAACTGGAACATATTCTGTCTATCATTCCTTCATGCTTAAAGATGTTAAAGCATCTGAGGAATAAACCAGGGAAGATCATACATAGAGTTTTATAGACTGCTCTGCATATAAAAAGCATCTAGAGGTAAAGTCCTAACCCAGTTGGTATTGTGGTAATTGTAGCATCTGCTATACCAAAGAAAGAACGACAGTGACTGGTTTTCCTGAAAAAGAAAAATGATACTCTGTCTCCTCTTTGAAAGAGTTGAAGACTTTTTTAATGCTGTTTTTGAACATGGAGCAAGAGATACTGAAAATACTTCATTAGCTTTATTTAAATTATACACTATAATAAATAAAACATGAAGATTACAACATCAAGCAGTATAGCTACTAAGAATTAAAACTGCTTGTGCACATCCATTATAATTCCTTCTTTAATTATTGGTCCCTAACCTCTTTCACTGGATGCAGAATGAACAATGCTGAATTAAGCACAGATATCTGATACTGCTTGCTCTCTATTCATTGCTTCTCTCTGTGCTTACATTAATTTCCTTTAACAGCACTCCCATGAGCTGCAGGGTTGCTTTTACTTCTGAAGCACCAAGAGAATATATTCATCAGTGTCTAACAGGACTTGATTTCTCGATCTTACGCATCATGAAATACAGAGAGTATTTATGGTATATTGCCTGTTGACTTCATTTTCAGTAGTAAGCTACTCTAAATGAGACCCCAGCATGTTAAGATTGTGAAAACACATTTCCTCAAACCTTTCAGAAGATCAGATTCCAGCGATGCAGCACACGGCATCACAGAAATTTTTGATAAACAAAAAAAATTGTTTTGATAAAGAATTCTTTAAAAAACACTCAGCAGCCTCAGTCACGATCCTGCTCTTCCCCCCCTCCCCCATTCTAATTTTCCTAGCAATCACACAGGGATTACATAGAAAATAGCTTATTTTACTGCACAGTTTTGCTCCAAAGTAGAAAACTGTATTCTGTGCACTAAAAAAGGCATGCCTTGGTGTGCGTATGAGGGTGCGGTGGAAGGTGGTAGTTAACTTTAGGTTACAATGCATAAAAGGGATGAACTGAAATTGTACAGGCAACATATACTGTGTGCTGGACTTTGCAAAGTTAGTATGAGTGCATGTAATGTAACTAATTTTCTTAATGAGAAAAGAAAAAGAGTGAAGCTAAAAGAAGCCTTGCTTTTTAACCGGACAGTCATTTTGGTTTTTTTTTTTTTTTTAACACACCTGTTAGTACTACATTCCTCTCCCAGCTTTTTCTTTCCTTCTTGTACATATATGCACAAATTGCAGGCCAGAGCATCCCCTCTTGGTCCAAGATTTGACACACCTTTCATATGCTGGAAGAAAAGTTAGAAAGAAAAGGCTCATACATGGTTTAAAAGAGAGCCCAAAGGGCTACAGTAAGAGTTGCCCTTAGGTGGGGAAGGTGCCAAGGACAGACTACCTGCAGCACTCCTGGGCCCTGCAGCCCGTACAGTGCAGCAGCTGCCCTTACACTCCATCAGGTTTTTCGTATCCAGGCCTTCCAGCAGTCAGCATCCACAAAGGCATTCAAAAGATCTTTAACAAAGCGGAGGACAACCCCCATTAAGACTGTAGATCATTACAAAATTCAGGTTCTAAAGAGGTGTCCAGTCCAACCTCCTGCTCGCAGCAGGGCCAGCAGCCCGGTCAGACCAGGCTGCTCAGGGCTGTGTGCGCTCGGGTGCGGAAAACCCCCACGGAACCTTCTCCATTGCCCGACTGCCCTCAGCATGAAAAAGCTTTTCCTTACACCCCACCTGAACCTCTCCTTTCAGCTCATACCCGTGGTCCCTCAGCCTCCCACCGTGCAGAGCCTGCCTGCGTCTTCTCGACCCCCTCCCCACGGCTGCTGGGGGGCTGCTGTTAGCCCAGCCACCTCGGGGACGCCACTGAGCTCCCTCCGGTGCGTCCGTGTCCTTCCCGGGCGGGGGGGGGCCCACCTGGAGGCAGCGCCAACGCGGGCTCTGAGGAGAGCTGGGCTGAGAGCGGTGGCCGCCTCCCTCCGACCTCCGCTACGCTCCCCGCCCGCGCAGCCCGCGGTGCCGCTGGCCTCCTCCGCACCCGGCAAGAGCTCATTCCGCCGAACATCAGCGGATTACCAGCCTGCGCGGAGACCCCGCTGCGACAGGCGCCGCGGGGACAGCGGCATCTCACCGCCCGCACGACCGGCGCCGAGTCCTTCGAGCCGCGGAGAGGAGAGGAGGGGCGGGGCGAGGCGGCCCCCGCGGCACCCCATGCCGCTCGCCCGGGGCCCTGACAGC
>VYXH01010762.1:294405-334405 GCA_013397275.1 Burhinus bistriatus
TTTTTATTTCACATGTTCATGTTGGAGGTGAATTCTTTGCTCTGACCATACTCTCCAGATACTAGACTGTGCTTTTGATTAACTGCCACTTCAGAGCTGAAATTGCTGTATTTTCAGGAGTGATAAAAATCAAAGCAGGACTGAAGTACTTGAGTTTTGTGTTAGAATTTGTACTATGTGGGATATGAGGAAGTTATCCTAGTTCTTCTAATAGGGTTTGTGTTTTAGGCATCAGGAGCTAGTGCAAGACAGTATTCTAGAATACATTTACATCATCATGGAATTTTTTGGTTGGTTCTAACCTTAGTAAAAACACATGCCTTTTTTTATTAGGAATTCATTATATTTTCCTTGAGTGCTATTTTCTTTTGGTCTACCTTCTATTTGTTATTGGATGCTGTTCTCTTTGAATCCATTTGAATCTTGAAATTTGAATCACTTTTTAATTAAATTTTGCAGTTTCCCTCTTTGAGGTAACTTCTTAGTGGAAAAAGTTGTGTTTTTTTTTTAATGTTAGTAAAGTTAGATAATTTTTAATATGTAATTAGTTGAGCTGAAAATTAGTAGTGCAGCAGCCACTTAGAGCTTCTTTTAGAAGAATATCCTTCTTTATCAACCTTTTTGAATTACACCATGTTAGGTAGTACTTATGTGTTGCCTGTGGCTTTTGCAGCTTGTCAAATCTTGCTTGTTCTTCCCTCACCCTCATTTTCTCTGGTATAAAATGGAATAAAGACAATCCCTCTTTTTTGGGGAAACAAAGTTTTGGTTGTTTGGTTTTTTTTCCCATGGATATGGGGTTTTTAACTTCTTTCAGAAGAGCAGCATCTGCTGACTAGCTTCAGGCTCTTCCTCCCGCCAGCATGTTGGAGCCAGTCACTTACCTCCAAGTCTACTGCTGCTATGTGTGTGTGTAGGGAGTCTGCAGGACAGCGTTGTGTTATGATGGCATTGGTCTGTTGTCAGATGATTCTTGAAAGCATCTCATCCTGATTTGAGGAAGAGGGCTCCTATATACTTACACATTGCAATGGTGTTTCATGGCAAATGAGGCTCTAGGATTAGTCTAGTTTTGCCACACAAATGCAAAAATGTCTGATTTCATGCAATTAAGTCTTCTCAGATGCATTCAGGTATAGCGTTATCCTCTGATAGTTCAAGAATGCAACTGATACTTGAATAGTTGTGTGGAAATTCTTTTACTGAGGTTTCTTGATATTGTAGAGACTTGAATAACTTTCTCACACAACAGCACAATGTTAGTTTGATTTCTATACAAAAACGAAGTTGGAAAATTTTGCAGTGTATATTTTTGTAAAATGAAAAGAGAAACAAAGTCATAAAGTAGCGACTTTGACATCTGTCAAAACAAAGCTTCGTAAGTGTTAAGTATTCTTATTAGAACAGCAAGATTCTGCTTTAATGGGAATTCCACCTGTACCATTTTTCTAGTTGGTTGTTTGCTATTGTTAGGGTATTAGCAGTTGTCTTTTTATAGAAGACAAACCATGTTTTGCCATCAGATTTTTGCAAGCTTAGAATTATAGTTATTTCTACTTTTCAGTAGCATAAAGTAAAATTACACAAATTTATTTTAGTCTGAAATGGTATATGAACTATGATGGCATGGAGGAAAAACGTACCACTGTAGGAGTGAATTGGAGCTGGAGACTCTTGAGACATTTTTGGCTATGATTCATTATTTCTTTGTCTAGTTTGGTGAGCTTAGAGTAGAGTGTGACTTTGGTACCTTTGATCATATGTATCTTCTATGTGCAAACATTTGAACAGCAAATTTGGCTGCTAACTGGGTTGTAATTTTTTTTTCTTCAATACTGAATTTGAGCTTATTAAAGTAGTGCTATCAGTGGGCAACTCTGTGTCCATGGATCATTCAAGGACAGTACTTTTGAACTATTGCTCCTATTGTGGGACCTTTAAAACAAGAATGTACTTATGCTTTTAAATTAGCAGGCTGAGTATCTGTAGTCTGTGTGGAGGTTACCTTAAGCAACTGAAGTTGAGCTTCCATTTACAGCAGTAGATGTACTGTTTTGAGTATTTCTTTTCCATCCCCTCCATTTCAGTTTATCCTCTAAAGGCACGGTTCCCAGTATTTTCTCTCCCCTTCATCCTTTCAGCTGCAAGCCCTTTGTAACCTTCTCCTCCCCACTTCACTTTCTTCTGTTCTCTTGTCTTTTTTGTTCTCCCCTTGAATGAACTCTAAAGTAAACACTACTATTGTTTACAAAGTCCTGTACTACTGAAGAATTGAAAAGGGCTTTTGCTTTGCTAGTCATAGGTAAGGAAACATTTGTAGTGAGTTGAGAGCGGTCTGATGGTGATATGCTGCAAAGGTATGCAAAACTTTTTGTCTCTGCTGTGAGCAGTAAGATGTTACCTGATCCACAGCTGGGATTTTTAAATGCTATACTACTTTAATATGGAAGGCTGCTTGTTCTTTTATGCGAAGGTGATCACATTTGGGGCTTAGCTGAGATTGAAGCAGCCACCTCAGAATTCTTTGTTTAAAAATAGGCAACATTGCTGCAAATGAGATAATCTAATATAGACCTTACATCAATATGATTACAGTATAAAGACTCTTCTTGCAACATCAAACTAAAGCTGAATGTGCTCCCGTGCAGTGCTTCTAGCCTTTTGTTTTGAAAACAGCTGTTGCTCCTTTCACCCTGCTAGACTAAGAGACATGCCTTGTTATCTTTTGAGGTTTATCTTCCTTTGCATGGAAAACCTTTCAATTTACTGACCTGTCCCTATGCTTGAAAAGCATGGCCATAGGCTACACTCACTTTTCAAGTTATGCTAGTCATTCCTATGACAAAACTGTCTTCCTGCTAATACCCTGAAGGGCTGGTAATTCTGCAAGAGTTTTGCCAGCAATTCAGTGCTTTTCAGCCAAGAGAGCATCTGTACTATATTCAGTTTTCCAGTTTGATCCACTGATTTGGTTGTGGTTACTTTTTTGAATCATTTGTATGCTTTGTTGTTTTGCTACTATTCTTCAAAACACACCTGCACGTTTTAGGGTAGAAGTTTTCAGGAACTGAGCAGAAAGATCGAACTTTTCTTAAAATTCTTAGCTTGCTGCTGTACAGGGAGAAGTGTTAGAGAAAAGTCACTAATGCACGTGGAGTGCATACGTACAAGCTCCTGGGCTTCGACTTCCACTACCTTTCCATTTCTGATTGCTGTGCTAAAGAGGGCATAAATTTTGCAGTAGGAAAAGGAGGAATCTAAAGTCGTGTGACTTTTTTTAATATTTATGTATTTTGTTGGTTTGGGTTTTGGGTGTGGTTGGCTTTTTTTTTTTTTTGTTCCAAAGTCACCTATGGTTTTTTTCTACAGCCTTTTGTACCCTGTTAGGATAAGCTGTGATTATTCACTTCGTAGGTAGATGCTGCGAGTCTTTTTCTTCTTACAGCTAGTGGGCTTTGTGGCTGTTTGAATTTCACCATTTGCACTATGATGCTAGACAAAGATCTGACTAGCAGCTAGTTCTTGAATAGCATAATGTAGAAAAAGTGAGATGTAAAGAGACTTGCAGTCTGATGTAATGCAATGATTGCATTATTGTGGTTTTGTACTCACAAGACGTTTGAGTCAGCATAGCAATCTATGATCAGTAAGATGCTGCTTTGTTTCCTGTGGATGGTTTTATTTCCTCTTATGTAGGGAATTTTGACTTAAACGTTTAACTCAGTCTATAAAGTTAAAATATTTCTAAACCATCTTCACTGTTGTTGCTGTTGACTTAAAGAATGTATAAGAAATACAGGAGTATTAACTAGCAGAACTAATCTTTTCTGATTATGATATACTGTCATTGCCTACAGTAATGTCATATTTTTAAGCTGCGTGACTTCTCAGTTAAAAAAGTTCTTGCATTAAAATGATTAGTTATAGTGCCTTTCTAAAATCATTACCAGCAGTTCACACAAGAGTGTTGAAATGTAGCAGTTGATGGGTAGGCAGAAAAACATCTTTATGGGAGGGGTTTATTGTAGTGAAAATCATTATTCTTTTACCCCAAAAATGCAAAGACAGATGCATTAAGAGATTTTTAGAATGTTTTCTAATTATTTTATTTTTGGTGGTCTTATGACTATTGTATCCATGTTGTTCTGTAGCTTACGTAAGTGTTAGGAGACTAGTGTTATTAAATATGAGGTATCTCCTGACCTTTCAGAAAAGGTTGAGATGCCATTATGAGAGCTCTAAATCAGATCTGCTGAGTTCTTGTAATAAGACGCCAAAGACCTTTCACTTTTTTCTCTTCCCCATAGAGTCTCAAGAATATTGTAACTTGATTTATACTTTTGTTTTCTCTTCTTCCAAGTCAAGAAACTTAATTAAGCATCTTGAGCTCTATACAGACTGCAAATGAACTTCTCTGATGCATTTTATGATAGCTACCTCTAACAGCCTACTAAGCTTGGTATGTTCTTCAAAGAAAAATATATGGAAGTTGGTATAGTCAGTTGACTGGGTGAGACCAAAGTGCTTTATATGTTGTCTGTATGTGAAGATGTGTCTGCGTCTAAACTATCATTGCAACTTTGAAACTGTCCATTAGTGCTCAGATCAGAAGTAGATGGACTGTCTATCTGTGAGTAGAGGTAACCTTTTGATGTGGTGACACTTCTGTTTCCATACACAGTGGTTGTGCTCTCTGCTTCCAGTCTAAGAGGTCACCATGCCCAATAAAGTAAACTGCAACAAATTCTGTGCCCTTGTGACAAGGGTACAGAAGTGATGCCGTGAATTATTTGCAGTCTGAGGAATTGCTGCTGCCAGAATCCCAGGATGGCTGTGTAAAGTTTTGTTTTCTTAGATTTGTCAGCTGCAACAGTTGAGGTACATTGATAATCAGTGTGAACTAACTCAGTTTGAATACCTGCAAAACTGTCATGAATACTTGACCAAAATTATCAAACTAGCAATTCAGGAGACAGGTATTTTTATCTCTCTGCATTACTACTTTAAATACCTGCAACAGGCAGAGCTCTGCAGCTGTCTCTGTGCTTTTATGATCAGCTAACTGTCCATGCGTTTCTGAATGAAGATTCTTTGGGTTAAAGGCACAAATTAGTTTGCATTCTGAGTGTAATGGTGGTGGATGGGGAGAGGCGGGAAGAAACCCAGAATGCAAAACTCATGAGAATCCTGTAAGCTGAGTAATCTGGATTTAGAGATCCCATCTATCTAGTATCAGCTGAAAATGGCTTATACTGCTGGATTTGTTTCTGCTAACTTCTTTCAAAAACTTTCTAATGGAGAATATAGTAGTAGTGTGGTAAAAGCAGGACATGAGCAGTAGAATTTTTAGGTAATAGTCAGTTTTTCATGTATTTAAAATATTGCTCCACTTATGTTCTCTTTTTGCCTCACGCTGTGCTCTGATGCTCCACTCTACAATACTCAGTAATAGTTAGAAGTAGTAATATGAGAATACTGAAATACTAGCCTCTCTTAGCTAGTGGTGACAAATATGTAGTTGACTTTCTTGTAATCCTCCTCAGAATTCATTTCAAGTTTACCTGAAAACATCAGGCCTTTAAATATTTAAAACTGAGTTCTAATGGGAGAACTCATGAAACGTGTTTTTTCTATGACTTTGTCTTACTCTCCTTTACAACAAAATGTCAGCTTTCTTCCTGTCACTAATAGATGTTTCTGTCCTGTCAGTACCTCGTTCCTTTGTTTTCTTCCCTTATTCCCTAAATATACTTGATACAGAACTGTCCACATATCACTAGGAAAGTATGTATTTTGTCTGGCCAGTAAGTGCTGGCTGTGAAGCTAGTAAGCCAAATAGAATAGGTTGCTTACGGGTTCATACTAGACACTCTTTGCTAATTTGGATTTCTTTTCTGCCAAACTGCTTTTGTGAGTCCTGTAGAAATTAAGTATTATTGAGACCTCTGGACCACTGCTAAATTTGGTTAAAATTAACGATTGAACTTAAACATTTTTAGAGAAGGATAACAAACAGATGAACAGGCAGTATGATTGCGCAGGTCTCCTTTCTGTAGGAAACCAGGCCAACAATTATAATCTTTCAAAAAATGTTCTTGTTGGAGTTCAAAATAGTCTTTGTCATCCTATTCCTAACACATCTGATGATGGTTGGTATCTCTTGGTCTCAGTTTGGTTAGATTATTAGCTGGTTTGAGGTAGGGATTCTAGTTTTATTTTTGTGAAGTACTTGGCTTCTGTCATAGGAGAACATAAGGGCATTCTTGTCTTAACT
Organism: Burhinus bistriatus; assembly: GCA_013397275.1. Lineage (NCBI taxonomy): Eukaryota > Metazoa > Chordata > Aves > Charadriiformes > Burhinidae > Burhinus > Burhinus bistriatus. The sequence goes on from VYXH01010762.1 coordinate 300,680, forward strand.
TTACATTTATTTTTTTTCCCTGCTTCTCTTGGACAACATGATTAGTCATTTTATTTGTGCCAGGAGTTATAGAATTGTGGGGGTTGGAAGGGACCTTTGGAGATCATCCAGTCCAACCCCTTCTGCTCAGTGTAGGGTCACAGAACCTTGTCTGGTTGGTTTTGAATACTTCTGAGGGCAACCTGTTCCAGTGTTTGACTCTCAGAGTTTAAAAAAAAAAAAAAAAAAACAAACTTTCCCCTCCACACCCCCTTATGTTTAAGTAGACTTTCCTGTATTTTGATTTGTCCCTTTTGCCTCATATCATTTCACTGCCTACCACCATGTAGAGCCTGGCTCTGTTTTCTTTACTACCCTTCATCGGGTATTTATACACTGTGATAAGATCCCCTGATCCCAGGCCTTCTCTTTCCCAGGCTAAACAATCTTAGCTTTCTCAGCCTCTCTTCATATAGCAGGTGCTGCAAGCCTTTAACCATCTTGGCTGGACCTGCAAACCTGCAAACCATAATGTGCAGCAGGGACTTGGTGCCAGGCAACAGTCTGTGAATCCACAGGCATGTTAGATGTGGGAGAGGGTCCTACTAGGTTGTCTTGTAATGCTCTGTCATGTATGGTGTGTGTACATTTTGCCAATGATTACCTTGGCGCTCCTTATAAGAACGTAGAGTACATACTTGGTTCTGAAGATCAGCTTCCAGCTTTGTATGAGGTATTTCAGGTGGTAGTAATAGGGTAGGAGAGGATTAGTCAAAAGAGGATCAATACAGAGAATGGGCTTTACTTTTAGGTATGTATGTGTATATATGTACATACGTACATAAAAAGTTTGCCTAGCTTGTGATTTGAAAACTAATGGTTAAAAATAAAAAATTACGTGGTTTAGCTTCTAAAGCCAAAGGCAAGAGATTTCTTCTGTTTTGTCTCATTTTGATCATTATTTATTTGTACAGATATGTCTTGAGATGTCAGATGGGGCTTAAGCTCTGTATGTGAGGCACAGTAGTTAGGCTTACAGCACTTATGGAAATCTTACGACTGGGAGACAGAAGTTAATGTTTCCTATTTCAGTTGAGTATTCTGATTTACTTTAGCAGGCTTTTTCCCCTCAAATTGTTTATGCTTTTGCCTACTTTTTGCTTCAAGGATGGTTAATGCTAAAGAATTCAAATTCAGGAACGATTCTGGTAAATTCAAGAGTGGTTCTGGTAAAACTGAGTATTTGTAGACTGCTTTTTGCTGTTGGGCAAATCTTGCTGCTATACAAACTCACTCTGTGTGTTGTTGACTTTTGTTCCAAAAACCATGTCAACTGTTTTGCTATATCCTCTGTAAGCTTTTAAGTTCACTCAGCTGAATATATCTTATTCAGCAACCGAAATCTCTGACAGCTTGTCATGAGTAAAAGGTCTTATTTCCTCCTTTTTTGCAAATAGGAAAAGATGTTAACTAGCAGAAGGATGTTGCAAGTTAGGGAAAATGCAGTCATGATTATTACCTTAGTAACACTTAAATCATTTGCTGGGCATCTTTCAGTACATGGACAACTCCTTTGTGTTAGACCTAAATGACAACTGATTCTTCTTCTTTGGAAGCCTTATTATGAAAGTAAGAATTTTCTTAAATGCGTTAAGATTATTTTTGACAGAGTTTTAACATAGTTATTAATAGCTCCTTCACATTTGTTCTTCAACAAGATCTTCTGAATTTATTGTTAGCTACCCTTAGTTTTTACTTAATGAGGAGTCTTTTGAAATCCTAGCCTTGGTTTGTCTGTTATTTTACTAGTCCATTCATGTGGCGTTATACTAAATTAGTAGAATGTTGCTGTGCTATAGTAATGAAGCAAACTGAGTGCCTCAGCACTGTAATGCCGTCTGTTACTTGATTCCCTGACCCATGTATTTTGCTTTTCTACTTACTATCTTTCTGTTGCCTTTTTAAGCATCAGAAGCTATCCGTCAACCTAGGGCATGCCATGACTCAAGTACAAAACCCATAGTCCTTCACAGGTATTCCTTTACTGTTTCAGATCAGGAGAGAACCTACTAGTAGACCACACAGTAGAGTGGGCCTGGCAACAACTGGGGCTGTATTCACCAAATAAATCTAACCCTCCGGCATGTTTTGAAGAGTTTCATGAGTAATGGGAGACAGAGACTCTGTGTTAGATTCCCAAACTTGTTGTGGTGGTTGTCATCTCGGTTGTTAAGAAAATACAGAATACGCTTGATCAAATGAAGCTGAGTATACCAGGCAGTGAATTAACTGAGCTTCTTTTAAATGTGGAAGCTGTGCCATTTCTTTTTCTCTGACCTTAAGCACGTGGGAAAGAAGATAGTTTCTAAGCAAAGGGAAAAGGAAATTGTCTCATATTTATTAAATCCTTTTCCTATCAGGAAGTATGCATCAGGATTATATGCTTGGCAAGCAAGAGTACATATTTGGCACATACTTCTCTCTTTGTAACTTCAGCAGCCTGCCAGCATTGCAGGCAACACTAGCAGCAGTCTGTGTCCCAGACAGTTTTGATTATAAATCCCAGTGCCTGCAGCAGGGGAGAAAGCTCCATGGGGATGGGTACTATTTGGTCTGCTTGGCTCCTTTTCCTTCCCTAGTGCACTGGCACTAGGGTAAGGAGTAGCTGGAGAAGGCAAGAAGATGGTCATGCTGGTAGTAACTGTCTCTCCATCCTAGTTAAATATCCTATGAATATTGCCTAAACTTGAGGATGGATGTTCCAGGCTTGTTGTGATGGAACCAATGGTCTGCAATCTAATTGTATCTGAAAGATCTTCTGTGAACCATTGTTTGAGTGCACCAGCCCCCAGAATTACAAATGGCATTGCCTACACAGGCATTCCAGAAATTTTGTATGCAGTCTTTTCCTGCTTATCAAATGCAAAGTTGATTGTTATTTCCAATTTTTAAGTATATGGCTAAATCCTTTGTCAAGTTCCTCTAGGCCTAAACAGTGTCATGAACTTTAGTCCTCAGTCAGTGATCAGATCTATATTGATCACTGTGCCATTTGACGTGACAGTGACTTCCCCATTTGCACAAGAATGGGGGCAAAAATAGTTGTGCTTAGTTATTTTTGCTATTAAGACTTTGTATGATAGTGATGAACGTGCTATTAAAATAATTAATTTAAAATATCTAAACTAAAACTTCTGAAGTGTGAAGAGAGGCAAATGATGAGGGTGGATGCACTTGTATGGGAATGATTCTGAGGGAAAGACTTGGATGTCCAGTATCCTTTGGTTTTCAAGGAGTTTAGTACCTTTTTTATGCATGTTTTTGTAGACACTCCAGATCATTAATATAAATGTTTAATAAGGTAGCTAAAGTGTTACATTAACACAGTTTGAGTATTTTATGTAAAAATGTTCTTCTAAATCATTTGAATAGAGTACAGTTCTGTAATTTTATGGAAACATTCCATCTACAAATACATTTTGTCATCATTCTGTGGAATGAATACGAAGAATACCAAATCATGGAATTGCACGTGTCTTTCCAACTTATGTCTTCAAGCAAATTTTAATGTATTTAAAACTTGCTTTAAAATGTGTAAAACTTGCATCTTAAAATCTAGTATACTCCCTTGAAGTTAATTCTTTGGAGTACTGGAGACAAAAGTGTAAGGAGTATTTTGAATAACTTGTTGGACTTTAAACTGCTTTTATAGAGCAATTAAATACGTATTCTGGTTTTGGTTAAAATGTGTTGATTTTTGTGTGTGTGTTTTTCAAGAAAGGTTCTTAAAGCCAGTCAGTTTTCTCAAATCCTAAGGAGGTATTTAGGTTTTGAATAGCATCTTAACATAAAATGGAAATTTATCTACAGACTTTTTTTTTTAACTTCATGTAAGCTATGTGTTGTGGTATGTTTTTGTGGCATGTGAATTCCCTATCTACATATTTAGTTGTGTGAAATGTCTGACAATAACAAATTGTTGGTGATCTTAGCTCAATTTTATCACCTGTTAGTCTGTGGTTTGATCTCAAATGTAGCTTTTTAAGTTTGTAACAAGGAAAGCTGAAGCTACAAAGAGTAAAAGCTTCTGTTACTGTGCATATAGAAGCTACTCTCCATAATTCAAAGGAACTGGATTAACATAACAATGTATTTGTTTTTCTTCAAGGCAGCACTGAAGTGCTGCCAATAAAAGCACTGAAATAACTGTAGAGCCTTCTATAGTTTCAATTATATCTACCACATGCGAAGTGTTTTTTATCTTATTAGAATCAAGGTATTAAACATGACTTAGTCATGAAGATAAAGGAGGGTTGTTCTTTTGATCTAGTGTGAAGTCTGAAAACTGAGTTCATAACATCACTAATATGTCTATGCTGCTTCCTGAAGATATTCATAAGACTAGATTTCTCTATACAGAGACTCGAAAATTAGGTTCCCAAAGCCAGTACCACCGCTTTTAAAACTTGATCTTTACCTCTAGATATCTCTCTTGAGTCAAGGATCCTGAATCTCATTTCTGAGGACTTGGCATTTCACAAGATATTGTAGCCATAGACAAGACAAAAAATACATTACTATTCCTACTTGTCTTAACCATGTCATATAGTTAATTCATTAAGTTGGTATTAATTAGCAGAAAAGAGTTACTGTTTATTTTGCAGATTAAGTCTCCTGTTTGTTTTTATGCTGTAACAACAAAAAGGTTTGATTACTTGTTATAATTCTTTTGACAGCAGTTTTCATTTAGGAGACTTCTGCCACTGTACGCACTTTTCCCTGTATCCTCCCTTTCCCTTACCACATAAGAGACTGCTGCTTCAACTTTCTCCACACGTCCTACAAAGACAGCAATGTTGTCCCTTGCTGTTTAGGTGGCTTCTCCCTAAACCAGGTATGTGAAACAGTTCATTTTAGATGTCAGCTGGGGAGATGCATCTTAAACCAAAATCATAATGAGCAATTGTAGCCGTACTAGATTGTACCTAAAATCCTTCTTCCAGACGTGGAACTAGTGTTCATTCAATTTGTTACATTTTAACTTGGTTATGAATGGGCACACTTCATGTGCACTGCAATAAAAAGTTGAATGAAAGAACATTGTACACTTTTTTATTTTTTTTAGGGGTATCAGATAGTATCCATCCAGTTAAATCTTGCACTATAGTCTAAAAAATGTTATCTCACCTACCAGTGCAATCATACGCCTGTTTGGTATTCCTGTATGAAAGTAACAATGCTTCTTACTTTAATAAGACACAAAAGTAACTCTTTGAAATTACTATTGAAAATACTTCATGCCTGTGGCATAATTCTGACTGAACTGCAAAGTTCTTAATGACTGACAGATTGTGGAGAATAGTTTTTAAACACTCAAGAATGAGCCTATGGCTGAGAAGTCCTGGCAAGTTACAGATACTGCATATACCAAGACCAGTATTGAAGGGAAAATGCAGATGTCGTACAATAGTTCTTAAAATTTATGTAGCCCAACTGTGTAAAACGCAGGTAGCTGATGGCAGCAGTTCAGTTAAGTGTAGTGGTAAACAGATGGACAGCTGTAAAAGGATGAAGAATTTATAGTATAGCTTTGTAGAGTAATTGCAAGCTTAACACAGAAGAATGTCTCCTGAGGCACTTCAGGAGATTCCAGTGAAATAATTCACTGTAATAATTTAGTTGTGGCTGGAAACAAACTCATTTCTTTGTTTTCTTTCAGTAGTAGCGTTAGCCTGATTTCTTCCTCTATCCACCCTCACCCCTCAAAAACTGTCAAGTTCAACTGAAATGCTTAGTTTAAATTAAATACCTGTGAGAGCTGATAGGAACGATTACACAAAAGTTTGCCAAACAGCTGCTTTTTTTTAACCAAAAGTTAATACTGGGGGCAAAGTAATAGCTTTAATGTTTTTGGAAGGAGAAGGTATAGACCAAGATTACCTTTGTTATATGCTTTGCTTAACTGTCTTTTGTCACAGAATTGATATGTAGGGTGGGGGGCTGATAAGGGCAGCAAAATCTAAGCCTAAAACAGAAGAATGAGATTCGCTGGGTGGAGGTTCTGTGCTTTGTCTGCTTTGGCACCAGAGTTGCTTGAGTGGCTCAGGGTGCTGACACTGAATGAGGTCTGCAGCCTGCTCCTCTGCCTGTGCATCTTGCCCCGTCCTGTATGGGTATTTATTAGCTCTCTGTTGTGAGAGGCAAGCTAGAGTGAAGCTTGATTCTTGCAGTATTCTTATCCCTGTTTCTGTTCTCCTAGCTGAAACTAGGCTGATTTCTGAGAAGCTCTCAAAGGTTGGAAATTCAGATAGAAAGGAACCAGGAGCACAGTATGAGGGCAGTGGGACTGGAGTCACTGTGCAGTGAGGCTGGGGAGGTCACTGGGGCTCCTGAACTATGGGAGGAAGGATGGAAATGGAAGCTAGTGCTGCTGCTGCAGCAAAAATTAATTGGACTGGAAAAAGTTAGTCTTGTCAGTACTGTCAAGAAGCCTTGAATTTGTGCTGTTCTGTCCCTAAACTTTTAAATTAATTAAATGGTTAATGGGCTTACTCAGTCACATGACTGGTGCCTTTTAACAGAATAGACAAATCTTGAAAAATTAAGTATCAGCTACGTTTACAAGTGTCTTTGTGATTTGCTTTTGAAAATGCATTCATAATAAGTGATCTCATGCATCTCCTGCTATCTTTGCTTTTCTTTAAAATGTTTCCCTTTAATTCTTTGACATATCAAGATGCTTGAAATAAGAGAAAAGGTTGAAGGAGTCTTGAAAAGCTTTAGTGTTTCAGTAACGTGTACAAAACTTAAAGCTAAAGTAATTTGAGAAACGTGGTGCTTGACCTATGATACTGCTCTAAGTTGCTGTTGGAATCAGATGAACTAGCCAAACCAGTAAATCCACTGTGTAGAAAACAGTATTCTGGAAAAAGACCTCCTTCAACAAATACTTTATAAATCAAATAAATATATTAACTAGCATGAAAGTCTTTAGTTTCTTGAAAAAAGTCAAGGCAGAATAACTGGTTGTCATGAGAACAGAAAACTTTTTACTACTAAAAATTTCACGTGTTGAATTGACTTCTTCCTAATGTTTCTAGAGGTACTAAATGTTCACCTTGAAAACAGTTTTCTACTTGTTCTATAGTACAACCATTCAAAGAGAATTTATCATTAGTATTTGTTGTGCCTGTTGTGGTGAATGGAGTTAAATCCAGTTGGCAGCCAGTCACAAGTGGTGTTCCCCAGGGCTCAGTACTGGGGCCGGTTCTGGTTAATATCTTTATCAATGATCTAGACAAGGGGATAGAGTGCACACTCGGTATATTTGAAGACTACACCAAGTTGGGTGGGAGTGTTGATCTGCTTGAGGATAGAAAGGTTCTACAGAGGGATCTGGACAGGCTGGATCGATGGGCCGAGGCCAGTGGTATGAGGTTCAACAAGGCCAAGTGCTGGGTCCTGCACTTGAGTCACAACAACCCCATGCAGTGCCACAGGCTTGGGAAGAGTGGCTGGAAAGCTGCCCGACGGGAAAAGGAACTGGGGGGTGTTGGTTGACAGCTGGTTGAATATGAGCCAGCAGTGTGCCCAGGTGGCCAAGAAGGCCAACAGCATCCTGGTCTGTATCAGAAATAGTGTGGCCAGCAGGACTAGGGAAGTGATCGTCCCCCTGTACTCGGCACTGGTGAGGCCGCACCTTGAATACCATGTTCAGTTCTGGGCCCCACACTACAAGAAAGACATTGAGGTGCTGGAGCGTGTCCAGAGAAGGGCAACAAAGCTGGTGAAGTGCCTAGAGCGCAAGTCCTGTGAGAAATGACTGAGGGAACTGGGGTTGTAGCCTGGAGAAAACGAGGCTGAGGGGATACCTTATCGCTCTCTACAACTACCTGAAAGGAGGTTGCAGCGCAGTGGGGGTTGGTCTCTTCTCCCAAGTAATAGGCAATAGGACAAGAGGAAATGGCCTCAGGTTCTGCCAGGGAAGGTTTAGATTGGATATTTGGAAAAATTTCTTCACTGCAAGGGTTGTCAAGCATTGGAACAGGCTGCCCAGGGAAGTGGTTGAATCACCATCCCTGGAGGTATTTAAAAGATGTGTAGAGTTGGTGCTTAGGGACATGGTTTAGTGGTGGACTTGGCAGTGCCAGGTTAATGGTTGGACTCGATGATCTTAAAGGTCCTTTCCAACCTAAATCATTCTGTGATTACTTGGATGTCAGTCTTGTGGTTGCCCTGGAAATGAGTTCTGAAATGATCAAATGCAACCACTGTAACTTTTTATCCATTTAGTGCCATAGAAAGATACTTCTCAGTTTCAGCAATACAGTATACCTCAAACTGGAATTGATTATATACTTACACTATATTCCAAAGGCAGCCTTAGGTTAGAGATACTGAAAAGTCAGTCATTGCAAAGTAAGGTGCTATGTGTTCCAGGATAAAGTGAATTTTCCTTTAAAATTTTTATTTCTGTGGATAATTTTCCCATTGTCCTGTGGAGTCTGATGCAAACAGTTATGTTGTGTCAATCTAGTCACTTTCTTCTTTTTTTTTTTTTTTCCTTATAGTAAGTATTCCTCAAATTATTTTGAAAATTTCAGAAACACACATAATTTTAAATAGGCATTGAAACAATCTGGTTTAACAGTTCGTAGGAAACTGAACTGTTCATAGTTGTTTAGGGCCATCCTAAAGTAGCACTGCTGTTGAAGCAACAGTAAACTTCTGTGCCCTGAGAGTTCATACCAAAATTTTTGTCCAGCTGAAAATCCAGGAGTCGCACATCCTTTCTCAGAAGGAGAGGAAAGCATGAGGAGTAGCTAATGGGTGGGAATAGTGAGGGCAGTGGATCCACATGGACCCACTGTGCCATTACTGGGTCTCAGGATGATGCTATGATGCCCCTACAAGTAGGGGAGATTGAGGTGCCCCTGTGGTAGCCTGACACTGACAATCATCTCAGAAGAGGAGCCATTTCTAGGCTGTCAGGAGCTACCTTTGCTGTAGCTGCAGACTGGCTGGGACCATGTTATTGCTCAAGGGGTAAAGTGGAGTTAATTACTTAGGCTTTTATAAGTCTTACGTAAATATGTTTGTCTTATGCTTAAGTCCACAGAGACATTTCTGAAAAACAACACTGTTTCAGATTTAATTCTGAAACTCAAGACTGCTATAGAAGTGACAACTGGCGGTTTCTGGGAGTTCATAGATAATCCATATTAAATACCTGTATAAGGTGTATATAGTGAGGTACATGGCCTGGCTGCCATCCGTGCTTTCTGATAGGAAACAACTCGTAGATCAGGCAGGTAGCAGGGGCACAAAATTAAAAAAATTAACAAACAAAGAAATAAAACCCACCTTTTTTGAAGAGAAGCCTGGTGGCCTAATTTTGTGGATGAGATTGCTGGGGTGGATTTTTGCGTTGCTTTGTCTTGTTCAGAATTTACATCTATTAATTGACAAGTGGCAGAATTACATTTTCAGTGCATGAGTCCCAAACATGAATGTTTCTGAATTAGAGATTCTAACCATGGCAAAGACTTGGTGTATTTGCTAGTAATTTTATTGAGGCGCTAGTGTGTCTGACCTAATTGGGTAGTAAATTCCAGCTTTTGTTCTCAGCCTTTTCTGGTGCTCAGCAGACTTTAAAACTGAATGCTGCATGAAAAATTGTTTCTCATCATCTCCTTTGGAAAATCCAACAATGGTAACCTTTGGAGCCTGAAAAGGTTTCCTGTAAAGTATTTGCTTTAGTTAAAGTTACTTCAATTCCTTCACATAGTTGTAGTGCTGCTCTATTGCTTTACAGTTTTGACACCTGCAAGTTGAATGGTATAGTGATTTGTAGCTTAGTGAGAAAGTAAGTAGGAGTTTTGCTGTATTGGTCTCTTTTTGTGTATAAAGAAATAACTCCAGTTAGTATTTAATTTAAAGTATTTAATTTTCACTTAACTGGAAAAATTCATATTTCATGATATCGAATGCTTCTAGAGGTTAAATTAAATCTCTTTAAATGGGGGAATAGGCACGATGCTCTTAATACCAGTTTTGATGTGTATATATACTTTCTTAGACATCTCTGATACACTGTGGATTTCTTACGGAAGTAACTTGCTTTGTGAAAGCAGTTGCATTGCAAGCAGGTTTTCTTCTAGCAGCTAAAAAGTCACTTCAAGACAAGAAATACCTAAGTGTCTGCCTAGTACATTGGCTCTATTAATTAACTGGAGTGCATTGTATTAAGAGATTCAGTGTCCATGTGGAGGATTAATTATACTCTGACTCAGAGTCAAATCTTATTGCAATAAACAAGAAACTTCCTCTGATTTGTCTGGGAATCTTTTCTGGCAAAGGTAAAGAAATACCTAATCTCTGTACATTGTGAGAATTGCATTGCTGTTTTGGTCAGGTACATTGTGGAACACAGCATAATACAAACCAGAGAGCATTCCAAATTGTCAGCATCTGCGGTTCTTCTGCAGTTTTTCTCCAGAAAAATATGCAGGGCTTTGGCAGGATGTACAGTGATGTCTGCCATGTCTCCCATGTAGGTTACCCTGTAGCATCATACTGCTGCCAAAAGAATGCGTGGGTGAGGCTTTTGTAGTTTGCCATGGACCTTCAATGGCCGGGTGCTCACAGTGATGCTTCTTTAGTTGGGTTTCTTTTTAAACTTAGTGGTAGACCACTTCTACATTTATTTGCATATCCTGACTGAAAATGTTAACACTGGAAATTGGGCTCTTTTTTTACCACTATGTTTTTAATTATATCATCTTTTTAAAAGGGAAGAGATGAGAGAACTTTAAGGAGCTGGGTATTGTGCAGATGTTCTGCGTATGGTACAAAAAAAGGCAGGATTCAATGAAGTACTCTATGTGAAATTATTATTTTTTTTTCAATCATTCAATTTCAAAAATTATCAGTTAAAAATTCTTACAAAGCTTTAGGATTTATAATAATCTGAATAATTTGCTGACCAATCTGTATTATAATAGAAATTTGTATGATGTCTCATGTAGGAGAATATTTCCAGAGGAATTCTTGGCTGGTTGAGAGAGGTAAGACTATGGTATACGTGACACGTGTGCAAACATTAAAAAAATGTGTATATGAATGTGTTTCTCATGTGCGTAGCTTCTGTGGAATGCCTCAGTCTGTTAGTAACTGCTAATACATAATGGTGATTCTTGGATTAGCAACGTCTGGATGTCTTAGTGCTATCTCATAGCTATTACTGGTATTGCTAGCATGACTTCATTAACGTCACTGTGTGAGTAGGGCTTGTTAAATGTGTGCCAGGTGTATTGGTCTGACTGCTATTTTGCAACTACTGATTGTAGCACAGCCTGATAGCTCCCAAGCCTCAGTGTACCTTCTGCAGCTCCAAACAACTCTTACGCTTTCCAATGGCAGCTATGCTTTTGGTCTCTCAGCATGAACAGCTATGCTGCTTGTATCAGAGGACCCGTCAGCTACTGTGATGATACCAAGATGACATTTTCTTCTGTGAGCTCCTGATTTGAACGAGATATTATTACTGTAATATAATATTAAAATGTGAAGTTGTAATTAGCCTACCGTCTGTGTAAGCGTGTGTTGAAGTAGACACTAGAACTATCACTTGAAGACTTTCCTTTGTTTCTCCTGTGAAAATAGTATGAAAGACCGTGAGACTTCTAGGTTTAGCCTATGGATAATCAGAGGAAAGCAACTTGTTTGTTCACAGACTTTCCAGCAGCTCTGTAATGGATCTCTCGTGGCTGATACATGTGACTATGTTGCTTGTAAATTGACTGTGCTTGAGTGCACTGATGATAAAATAAATGAGTGGATTATTTTTCACAATAGGCTGTTATGACTGACAGTGATTAAATTATGAGAGATTGCAGAACACATTCTTTGAGTTGCTACAAAGAGAGTTGTCTGTTCAAAGCAGCAGAGAAAGTACATTGCGTTTCTGTGTTCCTATTCTGAAAGAGTAAAGTGGTGCATAAAGGAGACACTGAGCGCTATGACAACAATATAAGTTGACAAAGTCCTAGTTTCAGTTCTGCTGAGTGTTAGGATGTTTGAGTTGTTAGCTATTAAAGATTTGGAATAGGTACCCTGGGTCATCAAGAATTGAAAATAAACACATTTCAAGACCTTTACAAGTGCTATTGAAAGGTTGGTTTGGTTTGTTCATCTTAGTACTCTTTAGGGACAGTGGCCCCAAAATCTCATTCATTTGTTGTATGAAAAAACACTTAATTTGTATTTAATATAGTTATTCTAGAAATACCCATTCATTTTTATATCAGAATTTCTCAATTAAATTGTTTACAATTTCTTTCCAATGTAGTGTTACGGTATAGTTCAGGTTTCCTCATCCAATGGTAGGGGAACTCTCAAAGCTGTTGTAGCTTTTCCATTACAACAAACAAATGAACACAACATGTTTATAATATGCTTTTCTTTTATGGCAATACCACTTTTAGTCAGAAGTGATGTGATACAGAATATTCTGTAAATCAAACATATTTAGAGACTTCATTAAGAATTAACATTAATCACCTTAAACATCTTGAGCTATTTTGGTATTTGTTTCTCTTTGCACAAATAGAATTTGTATTTTATTTTGGATACTACAATATATGATGTGCTAATTAATACTGATTGTTGTTGTGGTGACTAGTGGAAAAATAGTATGACAGTTACCATTCATCCTTTATTTATAGGTTTTTATTCTCTTTTCCCATGAAACTTACAGGAACAGGGCAAATGGAGTTCTGCACGAAGTGGGAAAACATTGTAATCTATTAGTACAGAGCATTCCATGAGCTAGGGAGTAGACATCTAAGTTGGTTGACGTGATTTACCTTGAGTCATATTACTGGCACAGATATGACTTAATTTGTCTTCTCAGTAAGCATTTGTAAATCACTTTCTTCTACTACTGTGTCTATTTCTTAACCTTGAAGATGGGGAGATACAGAACAGTAGTTGCATGCTGTTATATGCAAAAGTGATGCAGATATTGACTAAACCATGAAAAGGACTATTTTCATGGGGAATCATTTTTCCGGTGTATTTTCTGTCAGAATGAATTAGCATATGTTATGTACAGCTCACTTTCTAACAGGTCTTTATCTGCTATTTTGTAGATGCTGTTCCAGTGTCAGGCTTAGTGTGTTTAGTGAACTTTGTGTGTTACTTTTTTCCTGTATTGTGTCTTCTGTAGACTGACACAGGGTGTCCCTCCTGAAATGACAATTCCAATTTATGGGTATATATTCAGTTCAGACTTAAGCAAATTATGTGGATCATGGCAGTATACAATACAAAACCACAGCGCTGGTTGCTGCTTGGGGTGAGCCTGCCAGGCCTGGCACGGCACTCCACATGCTGCCTTGTTCTGTGTGTCAGCCTCCGTCCTCTCCTGACACCTGACTTTTCAGCTCCTGCAGTAAAAATGATGAAGCAAGAGGTGAGCTATGGTGTCCAGCACCTTGCCTTTCCCCTTTCTTATGTTCCTTAGAAGTAGTGTGTGTGTGGCACTCCAGCAAAGTGCTGTTGTGTGAAGAACGGCTGCCAGCCTTGTGAAGGGTAGTGTTGGAGTCAGTATCGCAAGGTACAGAGATGACATAAGTGGAGGAAGGGAGTATAGCAATGAGAGAGGAACACTCACCTTAATTAACTCTTTCATCTAAAATCATTAATGTTATTGATAGATCTGGGTTTTGGAATATATTTTTGATACAACTGTTGGGAAAGATTTAAGTTGTATTGCACATTGCTAGTAAACGGGGACTAATCTGTGTGGTCTGCACTGGGCAGAGCACTAAAACATCTAGGTTGTTGATTCTGTTAGCTGTAACTATTTGATCTGCAAAAAACCCCGAGAAATCTTAATAGTAGTGAGAGGTTGAGAAAGTACCAGCTTAAAATAGAGGGTTGTTGGTGTTCAGTATAAGTTCATGCTATGGTTACACAGCTCCAATACAAAGGGAATCACTTGTTTCTGAAGTGTTCTGGCCAGGTGGAACTATCATACATAATTGCTTATGGACAAAATTGTTCCTGTGTTACTCCTATGCTGTTTGGCTGCAGAATTTGTATGAAAAGTTTCCTTGGAGGGTTCATGATCCTGAAGGTGCAAAGCATACTGGATTTTCATGTGGGATTTGCGTGAAGGACACTACCCGGGAAATGACTTCAAAGTTCAGTTAAAACTCCACCCTGCTCATTGAGACACTTTCAGAGTGGAGAATCTGGTTCAGTAATGGTGTGATCATTATTTTTTCCTTTCACGTTTCTCCCACTAAACATACATACATGATTTCAAGTATGAAAAGAAATCACTGTATTTAAGGAAAAATCTGCGGTGCTGCTCAATTTAGTAAACTTATCTAAGATCTGAATAGGATAATGCATATTAAAGTCATGTCTGTTACGGTTTGGGTTAGAACAATATGGAGATTTCAGAATGTATCCTGAAGGGATCAGAACTCGCTGTATCTTTTTTGGCATATATAATTTCCTACTGGTGATATATAGATTAAAGCTAGGGAGGGTGTGCTATCTATATAGCAGTCATGCTTCTTGTTCATACTGGAAACAGATCTTTTGGCTCACTAAGGGCATCTTTTACTCAAGATTTAAGTCAAAATACTCTTTCTTTTTTTTCTGCCTATTGATGTAGCTAGGAGAATTGGCTGAAATACCAAAAAAGCTGCAACTCGGGCTACTGGCCCCAAAATGTATCAGTTGCATCTCAATTTTACAGTTCTTGCTTTATAACCATTGTTAGTTTCTAAAGTAGTTTGGGTTTATACAGGCATGTACTTGCTGCTGAAGATAGGCAGCTATGAGAACATACATTTTCTAGAGATACATGATTTTAAAAAGGAAAATTTTGGATAAGAAATCCCTGTTTTTAATTTATTTTCAGCAGTACCCTTTTTTTTTGAGATATGGTCAGCAAAAGAGTATGTAAAGTATTGATGCTTTTCATTAGGTTTTAATCTAAATACAAGTTCATGTGCTGATGTATGCGTTCAGAATTGTGATATAGCATCTTCTGTCTGAAGCAGGTGTAGTTTAGTTTGGGAACTAAATGCTTGTTGTTAAGTATTGACGTGAAAATAGATATTTGGACACACAAATTCAGAAGAGGGATAGCTCAAACTCATGTTGGATACATCTGTACTAATAAACCAACCCATGTCAAGCTTTTGCCAAGCCTGGTGGAATCTGTAATACCTCATCTTGTTACCCTTCAAAATCGGGTGATGGGCTGTTAGAGCAATGCCAGAGCTGTAAAGGACAAATTGAATTACCTGATAGGTGTGCAAGAGACTAGGGAGTAGGAGTGCGGAGAAGACCTTGCTGCTTTGTATACTGTAAGTGACCATATATTAAAATGCTATTAGCACTTTGAGTATTGACAATTTTTAAAAGCATGCTGAAAAGTAGAGAGAAGAAAAATAATTTTAAAGCTCTTACATAAGTTTTAAAGGATTTTGACCTGTTGAATTTACAAAAACTAGTTTACCAACAAGAGATTGAGGTGAGATGATTTAATAATATGAGAAGTACATTAACAAGGGAAAAATAGTGAGGAGCTATGGGCTGCCTAATTCATTGTCTTCAGAGTCTGGTTAGAAGCTGCGCCTGAAACAAATTAAAAAGCTGGTCACTATCTTTTAGCAAGCATGATTAGTTTTGAATCAGATTTGAGGATAGTGATGCATTTTGTACACATTAAGTCTCTAAGCAAACTGGGTATCTTTGCAAAACTTTTACCTTACTGATGTAGTTTTAATGTTCTATGCCATGTTTTGAAAATTAATTTCAGCTTAATTCTAAATAGTATGACGCATTAATCCCAAATAAAAAATAAGTATTATCATTCAACATCATAAAGTGAAGTTAATAATAAAAATAAGTAGATATTAAGGTAAATAATAGCTTGAATGTGTGGGTAATTGCTTGATTACCACAACAGCAATGCCAAATGTAATATTAGCCTTGCATTCTGCTGAAATAAATCCATTTTAACAGCTACTGAACAAAAAGAAATGAATGTTTCTTGAGAAAAATAGTGAAAACACCTGTGCAGGCATATGCACACAGTTTGACAGAGCATTACTGCCAAACAGTTGAAATCAGGGGATGTATTCTTTTAAGATAGTTTTATCTTCAAATTAGTACAACCTGTGTGTTCAGTCAGTCCTGAGAAATGAGGCCCTTCCACAGGCTATGTTGACCTTAGAGATAAGTTTTTCACCCCCTTATTGATCAATGAGTACTGGCTACAGGGAAATTGATTTAAAAGTAGGATGTCTAATATTTTGGGATACTTACTGTAGTTGTTAAGAAATACCACAATAAATTCTGTTTCAGTCCATAAAGTAGTCCGTTCTAGCTCTATTGAGAACATAAAGTTGGCATCTAAACCTGAGGGGTTTGTTGCTTTGCCATACGTAGAACTTTATTGTTCCTGGTTATCCTTTTCAGAAAAAAAACCTTACTTTATTCCTGAAAGATTAGACTGACTGCTTTAGGAGGGCTACACAGGTGTCTCAAATGACAACTTTGAACATTTTTTAGAAGGTGGCTTTACAGAATTTTATGGTCACTTCATTAATGAACTTGGAGATTTTAATGTTTTAAGCCCAGATGTCATATCTGTTTAAGCACCTGTGACTAATGCAACCCAAAAGAATTTTAAAAACCCAGCAATACAGAGCTATTTCTTTATAAAATTACCTATTTTTTTTCTAAACAGTGTTTATAAATGTGAGCTTTTTTCCATCAACTTAATTTTTAAAAGTTAACAGCTTTTCTTGGATCACTCTCAACAAAGTGCTCAGAAATAGAAGAAGAAAAACTTGCTCCAACATAGTTTCTTAAAATTTGTTTGCATTCCTCTTATTCTTGCTGTGTTTCCTGAAGGGTTTAAACACTAAGTACAAGAAATATTGCACAGCTTCCAAGAGACTTCAGTATTCTTTCTTCTTCCGCAGGCCTGTAATACTAGGAATTAGTGAAAAGACAAAAGGCATCTCTCCCTCTTACAGTTTTGGGGTTTTTTGATAATTGATTTTTGTTCCTGCTGGGTTTATTTTCATGTACTAAAGGATCTACTAAGGATTAGTTAGAGCCAGTTCTTAAAGTAGTGTCATGGTCAAAATTGAGAAGAAAAAGAATGTGATATTTCTACCACCTCTGCATGAGGTCTGCAAACAGTAAAACCTGCTCTGAGTAGAGTAATGCAGAATACAAATTAATTCTTTGAATTGGAAAATATACTCCTTAAATAAACAGTCCTCTATTAGAGCAAAGACTGGGGATATTCTTTGTCTGCTGGGCATGAGCAGATTGCAGCTCTTCACGTATCTTAACCTGCAGACAGATTAACGTAGCCTGTGCAGCACAGCATGCTGCTTAAACCCTGGCTCAGATTGAGCAGTCATAAAATGGATTGGTGACTTAGGCTATTCATCCCAGCCATGACAGTTTAAAGGAGGTCACTGACAACGTCAACAGAACATACAATCCTTTTCTTCTAGATAGGCTTTGCTTTGGGTTTTTTTGTCAGGCAGATTCTTTCAGAAGTATGGAGGCCTTCCACTTTCATCTCCATTAGTGAGGGGCTGTTCTGGAAGAGATTCCCAATGAAAGGAGCTCTACTGTTGGTTTTTGATGCCTGTAATCTCTTCAGTTAGGGAATGTGGAGGTCTTCATAGACTATGGATCAAGAACATAATCAATTCACGTTTTTCAGAACAAGATACTTTGGGAGATTAGAGCAGAACGATCTAGTGATTTATACCATTCTCAGATTTGATTATCTCTTTGTTTTAAGAGGATTTCTGTAATTTCTCCAATTATTGGGGATGTTGAGAACACTAACCGGAACATGTGTTGCGATGCACAGAAAAGGAAGAAATGAATTCCTTTGTTTCAGCCTCCCAAGACATCTTGGTGATATATTTGCTATACTGGTTTCCAGTTGCTTTGGTTAGAAACAAAACTCCAATACTAGGTAGTAGTATAGTTCTGATTAAAAAAATTAGCTGCAGAAATACATTCTGTATTTCTGAAGCTGTTTCATTCATATTAAATATTTGACTGCGGCATAATTTGTGATTAGTTGAACAGCTTTTCAGTACTACATTTGATTTTTTTTGTTTGTTTGTTTTGATCAGTTAGCAAATAAAGGCATTCACATAATTTTGTGAACAGTTTATTTTGCTTGCTCTCCTGTGGATATGATTTGAAAGAAAAATCCAACTTGCATATTGAATCACTTAAGTTCTTTTTGCTCAGGTGAGATGGTAAACTGTCTGGATGTAAGCCAGGCTTTTGACACAGTTTGGCACTCTGGCTTTCTAGCAATGGTGATGGAATTAAGACTGGAAGGCATAGGACTTAATTGATAATCAGGAAGATTCTAAAAAAAGCAAATAAGATTAAGTGAAGGTACAAGAGGGGAGGGAGAAAAGAGGATGAAAGAGATGTTTACACATGAAACTAATATGAAGGGAGAATGGTGTCTGCATGTTGCAAATAGTGAAGCCTACACATCACAGCTTAAAACAGCCTTGTTGCTATGTCTTGGGAATTTTAGGGAATCTATTTCCCGTTAGAGGATTATGGAATGTTGGGCTCCAACATAATTCTTTTTTCACCATTTCCATCTAAATGTTTCTATTGTATGGATATATATAGAAAATTAAAAGGCTTGTCTATGCATCTTAGCATGGGGTAACACAAACTGGTAGTACATTTTCAGAGTAAGAATTATATAAATAACTTCTCAACTTCTTTGAAATCTTTTTAGGTCACTTAGCATACTTTACATTTTATGTGAAGTATGGTACAATATTTTGGTTCATATAACCTTTGTGGGATGAAAAATTATTTTCTCTTTTCAACAATTTGAAACTCTTATTTGGAAGTCACACGAAGCACGCTATATTACTTGTCTGTATATCTTAAAAGGAATGCCTTAAGATACACTTCTCTGTTTCCCTTTTCCAGTAAGCTTACTTTAATCTTCACAATTTTTATCTCAAGTGTTGCAGTATATTTTGCAGATATGTGCAGTCTAAAATCCATTCTCCTTTGTTAAAGAAGACAATGAAACATTGTTTTAATTGGCATAAGAAATGTATGAGAAATACTGTAATTTTTCTCTGTGGAAAAAAGACTGCTTGTTCATTTTGCTTCAAGAATTGTTTCTGTGTAAATGTGGTCATGGTGATTAATGATGTTGCAGGGAATCACTTGATGACAGCAGTACCTCATAAAAGGAATCTGCCAACACAAAAATCTTTCTTCACCTGTTGTGGATGAGAATTTGGCTCATTTGTACATAACTGTGGTGAATTCTAATTCTGTTGAATTGGAATGTATAGTTAGTGGTGTCTGTCTCCTCCAGACTCAGATTTGACCTCGGATTTTTAGTGATGTCATACAAGCATGAATTAGCTTGGACTGTTCAATAGGAAAATGTTACATCACTTGACATGAACAAACTTTTAGCTTGTATAATAGTTATTTTGGTGGAAATTGAACTGGGAATCCTTCTGTTCCAGGTTATGATTTTAAAAGCAAAAAAGCTCATTTTGTAACTCTCTGTAGTTTTTGTAACTCCCACGTAACCCAATACTGACACTCTGTATATCTAATACAATTTTTGTGCATGCCTAAAGGATCTAATAATGTAAATGGATTAAAAAGACTTGTCTCCACTTTCTCTTTTCTATATGAAGTTTGGAAATACTGCTATTGTCTAAGCAAAACTAATCTTCTCCTGTGGACTGTCACCCTTATTTTTTTGGAGAGAAGTGACCTCTGGGCTTCAGCTAAAAATCAATGAAAGGCGATGATGTCTCCTTACATGGAACATCTAGAAGTACTTGATGTTGGTATGTAAGAGAGGAGGCCTTGACCTGTTTTTTTCGTTCTGCTATCCTAGTGAGTGTGTCTTAGGTATCGCTTTCTCCTCATAGTGCCCAAGTTTCTCTACCTGTAAAATTATTTTTTGCCAAAATCGGAAATATTTTTATAGATTAGCCAATTTTATAACTACCACAAAACAGCTTATGTATTCATATAGGTATTTTAGGCAGGTGTTTGAGCTCTTCAACAAAAAGTAAATGGGATATAATTCATGATGTGTTATAAACTAGAAAGAAGCTTACTGTGTAGGAACTGGTGAGCTGAAGATGTCGTTAAACTGTTGAAACATTGTGCCTGAAATCTTGGTATTGAATGGAACCAAAACACTTCTGGACATGTAGATATGCCTGAAAAACAAAAGTGAACTAGTCAGAATTCTGTCACTTTAGGGATTTGGGGATCCAATAACTCAATTTTTCCAGGAAGTCCCACTTTTCACTTAATCCATTAAAAGAATCCGAAGCAAGCATTTGCTGCATAAAAATAAGTACCTAAATAATTACAAGTGCAAAGGAAGGAGCACTCTGCTTAAATCTTACAATAGAGGAACAGGTCTTGAAACTTGTCATGAAATTGATGTACAAAAATGAAGAAGCTACTGGAAGTCTTAAAAATACTGCCTCTTGTGAGGCATTTGATTGCACAGGAAAGAGATTTTAGGCTCTTGAAAAGATATTCTTCTGCGGAAACAGTATGTCATAAGGGTAGTGGGTTTAAGGGTTTTGCTTTTCCCACTTTTTCCCAAAGTGCATTTGCCCTTTCTTGCACAAATACTTTTGTGGTTAAATGACTTTACTGGGCAGGATTTCATATATGAGGGTGAAATGATAGTTGCTGGATTTCCTGCAGCCCAGCATTTGAAGGACCAATGTTTGGAGATCTTGTGTTCTGTCCATTAGCCTCTACAATGTTACTTAGCCCATACCAGGATTCTGGTGTCTTCCCACCCTGCCCCCCTCTCTGGCCTCACTGCAGTTTTTTGGCTATTACACAAATCATGACCTTTTTTCCTGTTTTGTCTTCAGCGTCTGTTTCCTGTTTTCTCCTTCCCTCCCCCAGCCCTTTTTTTTTTTTTTTCCTCCTGACTTTCTCTCCAGCGATGTCTTTACTTTCTTTTACTGCTAGCTTGTTTTTCCCAAGTTTTTGTTCATAAAAAAAGGGAAGAGAATTGAGAGCTATAATATCAGTCCTTCCCTTTAACTGTGTTTCTGTATCCACACTTGTTAATGAATTTATTGAACATTAATTTGCACATTGTTCATACTGTTTCCCAAAACTCAAGTCTATCATATGGATGTACTTCTCCCATCCTGACACAGATGTACACGTTTTCTAAGTGCTAGAAGTTTCAGTCTTTTATTTGTTGAGGATCATATGTTTAGGCAGACTTCTAGAGCAGCACATCCCAGACTTTATCTGGACCAGAGCTCCAGTTCTTGGTCTCTGACATCTCACTTTGGGAACTATTGTTCAGGTGATCTTGACTTTTGAGAGAACATGATGTAATTTTAAACAAGAGTCTGAGTCTCTTTTTGTTAGTCTATGCTTCCTGTGGCTTCCACACAGGAATATGCCCTTGCAAAAAAGGAACAGTTGTTAACCAGTATACTATGGTCAAGAAAAATTTGAGATTAGTTTGGTCAGTTTATATGTTTATACCAATTTTCCCCTTCTCATTGCTTTATATTTCGAAGTACTTCAGAGGTGAATCCGGAGTTAAGGAAAATTTAGATACGATGGGGGAAATCCACGACTGAGCTCAAACATGGTCTCAGATCTAAGTTTAAATGCGAGACAAGCATACCCATAGAGAACAGCAGTACACTGGAGGGTAAATATGCTTTCAAGCATATGTTCAGTCAGCACCTAAACTGATGAGCCCAAAAGGAGGCAAAGACACCCCCAAACCCATGCAGATTGGGAGTTTAATTCAAACAAATAAGACTTTTGGCATGGAGTTCAGAATGTTGTGCTATATGTGTTCGTGTAATAAAACTGTTCGATGATAAATTGCTGTCAGCTTGGATTTGTGTTTGCCTAGGACTGTTTCAAAGCTTTGAAACTTCTCTGATTATATAGAATGAGACTGAAAATGTGGCCCAAGAAGGCAGAAGAAAATGTCTACTTAATTTGGCCCAAACGCTTACTGTAATAACACACCATCCCCAATTGTATGTGGTCATTAAAAGGCTTTTCTGCAATGGGTGAGGCTGCTTTGGTAAACTGCAGTTTGTGATGTATATTTATACAGGAATGTCATTGCAGTCATGGTTTGGCAAGTCACCATCTGTTTTTCCTTGTCTACAGGACGGTTCTAAATACTCCTTCCCACTCTGTTCTTGGTGTTCACAAATGAGTTATTCTTTTAAATCTTTCTTATCTGTTGTCTTCCCCTAACTCTCCAAAGAAAACTATGTTTAAATAGTTACTCTCTTGGGACTTTTGTGCATATCCTGTTATCTGTTTTATATTACAAACTTTCATGCTGGGAATGTCCTTCCAAAAAGCACAAAACAGCTAAATCACTTAGATGACTAACAAACATGTTAAGTGCTGGAGTCCAGGCACAAAACCAGCATTATTAGCATAAAGTTCTCCCCCACTCTGCCCCGACACACCCCCCCCGCCCCCCGTTAGTATTATTAGACTTGTTTCTGACCTCTAGGGCCTCATTTCACTTTGTCTAGCCCAGAGATGTTGCAGTGGTCGAAATGTTGTTAGTGGTGAACTCATTGCCATGAAAAGCACAAAACTTTTAGAAAGTTGCTGATATTTTCACTCTTCTGACCAAATACCAACATTCAGAGCCTATGGGAGCACAGAAGTTTTGGCTGTCGATTTTATTTGCTTAGCTAAGAGGCATCTCTCCTTCACTGCTTTTTGTTGCTTGGGATTGGCAATGTTATGCTCCCACAGGAGCAGTAGATGTATACTTTCCCAAAGAGCAGTATTATCTATAGTTTCAATACTTTGTTATATATTCAAATAAACATAAGTATGAAGGAAAATGTTTGCAGTGTCCTGCTTTACATATGTCATTTTAGGTGCATTATAATTATTTGGGGGTGGGGGGCAGGACGGGACAGGGCACTATTGAGCAAATTGGTTCTTCTCTTTCAGGGGAATACTTCTATTCCAGTAGCACGTGAAAGATTCAGCTAGCTTGTGCTAGCTGCAAATATAAAAATTAAAACGTCAACACAAGACATCTCAGGTGGCTAACCTCTGAGGTTTGGGGAATGTGGGATAGCTGGCAGTGAATATGGAATAGCATTTATTCACTGCAGCAGCAGTTATGAATTGTCATGTTTTTAACTATTCTATTTTTCATTTGTTTATTTTTCATAAAATATACTATACAATTAATAGCCTGGATTTGTTTACTAGCATGTGTGTAAAGGTTTCTGCAAGTCCTTTAACAGTTGAGTCACATACTGGTAGCAACATACCCAGCAGAGAGACAGCTAAACCTTATCTGCAGAAATCCAGAAATATTTCACCAGATAGCAAAGAAACTTTGCATTTATTTGGAATTTGGATTAAGCTTCCTTAATTGCTAGGGATGCCATTTAACCAAGTATTTGAAACTGACTTCATTATCAATAGAAAGTGGTGGCAGTATCAAGTTTCATAATTCAGCTTTCATCCTGCTTCAGGAAAACTGACATTTTAAAAAAAAAAAAAAAGGGCAGGAGAAGATTCTACGCCTGTCACCTATGTAAAATCATTTATAATTTTAATGTCACTTTTCCCAAGTTTTTGTTTCCCTTAACAATGTGCAAACATCAACCAGTATTGTTAAACTGGCTTGCTAAAGAGAACTGTTCTCTCTATAGTGCTTGTATTGAACAGTAGCAAAAATGAAGTGCACTTTAAAGTTGAAATACAGAACTGATATTGCTGCCAACAAAGGCACTTCTGTGGCTATGTTTACACCCTCAAGCTTTGTAAACAACTTTTGTCTATTGAACTCTATTCTTGTACATCACAGAGCAAACTGTCTTAATGCATTTGTCAGTTGATTTCTGGCTGTTGTTCCTAAGTTGAATTATCTGAAATAAAAAGCTAATAGGCATTTTGAATGTGATCTCAGTAGTGTCTGCATCTGTATGACATTCAGCCTCAACATACTGGTGAAATAAAGTTAATGGTTTTATCTGCTTATGAAAATTACTTGCAAATGTGTTTTGCTTGTAGGAGTCTGTGAGTAGTATTCTACCAAAAAACACAGTTTAGTCACTTACCACTTCTTTTTCCTGACCTTGAATCCTGGTATTGGGGTTATTTCCCTCTTTTGCATGCTGTTGTACATTTCCTAAACATGTGAGATGCTAATAATCCTCTATATGACTTCTACTGAAGAGGAAATGGATACTTGTCAAAAGAATGATGGGTGTCTGTAGGGAAAAAAAAAAACACAACCTCAGGTACTAGTACATTATTTTTCAACCCGAGTTGGAAAGTGCTTTGATTAACCGTGTTATTGTAAGCGCCTTGGAAGCATACTTTATGCAAGAGTAAACTTGATGTTACAAGTATAAAAAGAAACTGTTTTTAAGCTTGCCAATACATTATACATAGAATGAAAGTTCAAAATGGAAAATTTGTTGTAGCATCTAGAAATTGATCCCCTCCAAATCAGAACAAGCTAAATAATTTACATAATCCAAGTAGATTCCCCGCTTCCCCCTAGTTTCTTTAAGAATTGGAAAAAAAATGAAATGTTTGCCTGTGCTTCAGTGGAATTGTGGCAGTGTTATAGAAACAGCCATTTGGTGAGGTGGGATGGGGTGGAAGGAAGGGAATGGAGATTGGAGGAACAACATTGCTCAGAGCAAATGGTTGTTCACTGCTGTTTTTAATCTCTAAAATTGTGGTTATCATGAGGGTTTAATGTGAACAGTCAAAACCCACTGTAAACTTGCAGTGTTGATTTTAAAGAGAGGGCAGAGACTTTTCTCAAACTGTGTTGTTCTTAGTTTGTTGGACACATAACAGGAAAACAGAGCTGTCTCTTGACCCATGTTCGTTTTCTGGCTGCTGGAATGAATTTGGAACTAAATCCTGGTTTTCCACTTAGCATGCCCTTCTCTAGCAGTGTCAGGGTTTGGGTGGGGTCACTCTTTTTCAATGCAGCTTTTCAACAAGACTGTGGGATTCTCATCAGCTTACAACATTTTTTCAGCGCTGGGGAACAGCACAAAACTAGTTTGATAAACAGATTATATATGTGCATGTATACTCTGGTAAAGAGAGATTTGTGATTTGAATCAAGTTCCTCTTTGAGATTTTTTTTTTTTGCCTTGATATATCAGGGTATTTGTAGATTGAAAATACAGAAGGAATAGATTCATGTTATCTCTGGATATGGTATAGGTAGCACTGAGAGAGCTGCAGGATGTATACTTGCTTAAGTGTAATCTCAAAGAAATTTCAACGTGGGCATCACAGCGTGGCTGCATGTAGCACTGGAAAGGTATTTATGTTTTGATTTTGTTGAAAGCTTTGGGATTTTTTTATGGTGAGCTTTACATACTGTATGGGTGATGTTGTACGAACGATACAGTTCTCAATGCATTTAATTTCGTTTGGGAACAGCACTTTCTAATACTATTTTCTATGTTTTTAGGATGCTACCTAGTGTCAGGAGACAAATTTTAACAAAATAGCGTTTAAAGAATTCTCACTTGTTTTCCTATCTAGTGGTATTATCTTTCCTTTCTGGAGAGTTATTTCCCTTCAACTGAATTATCCTTTAAAACTAATCCTTTTAAGTTGTATATGGATTGCACTAGCCAAGTTATTCACCAGGCAAAATAGAGATGGCCTGCAGCAGGTGTTTTATGAAAAGCTGGGAGCACTCGAGTGGTAGGGAGTAGATACGTGTTGTTCTGCTGCTTTAATGGGAAAAGGATTTTGAAAAATAATTACGTTCCTGGATTTTGTTTTGACTTTACAGAGAGTTAAGGTAATTTCTCTATAGAGTTGCTTTACAGTAATTTGTCAGCATAATATAATATTTTCACAATAAAACTATCTAGACTACAGATACTTTGCAATTTTAGACAGAAACAGCTTTCTCTGTATCATTTCATTTGCTGTCTATATCCTTGGGTTTTTTTGTTTGGTGTTTTTTTTTTTTGTGTTCACAGTGCTCTGCAGAATTACTCTAGCACTTGGCTTATATCATTGTTTCAGTAGTATCTTTTAAGTTCATACCAACCTATGTAGGGATTTGTCAGTGCTTTTCTGGTGAGTTGTGTGTATTCTGTGTATTGCAAGGAATGATGACACATTTGCAGTAATCTTCTAGCACTACAAAAATTAGTTCTAGAGCCTTGATGATATTTCAATATTGCTATGAGGACAGACTGAGAGAGTTGGGGTTGTTCAGCCTGGAGAAGAGAAGGCTCCAGAGAGACCTTAGAGCAGCCTTCCAATATCTGAAAGGGGCCTACAAGAAAGCTGGAGAGGGATTTTTTACAAGGGCATGTAGTGATAGGACAAGGGGTAATGGCTTCAAACTAGAAGAGGGTAGATTTAGATTAGATCTCAGCAAGAAATTCTTTACTGTGAGGGTGGTGAGACACTGGAACAGGTTGCCCAGAGAAGTTGTGGATGCCCCATCCCTGGAAGTGTTCAAGGCCAGATTGGATGAGGCTTTGAGCAACCTGGTGTAGTGGGAGGTGTCCTTGCCCATGGCAAGGGGACTGGAACTGGATGATCTTTAAGGTCCCTTCCAACCTAGACCATTCTATGATTCTATGATTGTAGAAGGACAAAAATGTTTTTGTAGTAATGCAGATAGGCTACTGTATTTGGGAGCGAAACATTGTATGCTTGGAAATATTTGGCTGTCTGATGGCATGGATGTAAACATGAAGGCTAAAATAAAAAAACTTACTTTGAATAGTGACTTCACTATCTAGGTAAAAGGATGCTTATGTGAGTACAGTTGCCATTAATTCTGGGGCTGCTAGCCACTATGACGTGCCTGGAATTCTCTAGAAACTGAATTTGATAGACATAGGATCCTTTGGGTAGACACCATTTTGTGCCATTTCTGCTCTTGGAGATAAGCTTAGAGGCTCTGTGTATATACTTAAACACACACATGTTCACATACACATGTAACTTTAATTTTTATTGTCATGGAGTGGTAATTCAGTGTTTGGCTCTGAAGTTACACTTATTAAAATACGTTAATACTTATATGAAAACATTCAATTACTTGTCTTAACTTGGGAACTACACTTGAAATTGGAATAGTGTTGCTGTTTAAAGTTTGACCTTTGAAATGTGCTACTGATTTTTAGAGCTATTATGGCACCATCTGCTGACCAATGTACAGACTGGCAATGACAGTTCACTCACCTGGTTCCCTCCTTGCAAGTAAGCTTCAGTTTAGGAGGCAGTTGAGGCAGAATCATAAGCCAACTAAAAATCACTCTTTCTCCTTATGTTTGGGATAAATAATTTTAGCAGGAGATACTATCACAATGGCAAAAGTCTAAATCATAACACAGCTTTAGTTGTCTAGTCACCTGGATTATTGCATAAGGCTTTTCACGAACTGTGAGGCTTTAAAGCAAATAATTTTGGTTTGTTTTTTTTTTTTTTTACTATATGTAGCATAGGATTGTTCTTGGTATTCTGTTTATCAATGTGTTGCCTTCTCAGCCTACAAAGAAGAGCTGTGACAGCACGAGATCAGTTTAGGCCCCAGCTCTGGTGGTCTTGTCACAGTGTGGGAAACCAACGGACTCTGACAGGTTTCTGCCCTGTGGCTACTGTTGAGACCCACAAAAAAGCGGAGTCTGCAGTCTGTCTCTTCAGCCTCTGTGGTTAACCTTGATTTTTGTGCACAGTGATCATCAGGGAAGGCGCAAACCAAAACAGTCTTCCTTGTCACATTCAGTTTGTAAGTACTTAGGTTTGGGTTCAATTGTTAGAGATCATCTTAATGGTTTGAAAATATGTGATTAGATTCTGTACATATAAAACGTGTTTTCCTGTGGGTTTTCTGCTCTAACTTTTTAAAATGTGTTCAGTAGTTTTCTAAACTGTTGATCTTTGACTTTAGTCTCATCTGTTTTTTCAGGAGTGTGCTTAAAAATGCACTTAATCCAAATTATTAAATTCAATAGTCAAAGTATGTCTGTTTGTATGTATATACAGTCCTGTGTATGTATAAATACAAAAAAGGATGTAAGTTTCTATGGGAGACCTGGGGCTTTTTTGAGTTGATACTTGACTGCAGATCAATATTTTATTGGAAACCATGCAATGTAAATGTTGCGGATTGATGTAACTAAGACAACTTTAGGGATGTTTTTGCTTCCTTAAGGATCTCAAAGTTGAAAACTGTATTCTTTAGTTGTTGATTTATTTCTGTGCATGCAGAGAGCTCCATATCTTTGCAATTTTAGTAATCCACCTAAATAATGACTAAAAGGTGAAATTGGATTTACCTTTTGCTTTGTCTGGTAATAGAATGTGTTCAAGTTATATTGGCACCTTCAGCAAAATGATGCAGCACAGTGGTGTGCTGCACAGAACCATGTGATACCATGAGTTTTCTTGTTTACATACTGATGATAAAATACAATTTTTAAAATTTAACAGAAATGTAAAAGAAAGTGGTTAGTACGTTCAGCCTGATTTGAAGTATAAACTATTGTACTTTACAGAAAACAATTGATTTATGCTTTTGAAAAAATCTTCTGGGGGTAGCACGATGTTCCTCAGGTATCACCTAGTGGTTAAACCAGACCCTTTTACACTCTGTAAACTTTGAATGATGGTTTCAGCTAGGCTTTTATGTCAACAAACTTTATATATAGAAATCAGCAAACGTATTGTTCGTAAATGACCTATCCTAACTGACTGTGAAATAGAGAGCAGTCTTCTGTGCTTCAAATCAGTAATACAACAAGAAATATAACACTTTCTTTAAAACAAAACAAAAAAACTCCCAAATAAGTAGTGGAAGTACACATGACCTGGTTTCAGGTTTTGATACAAATTTTTCAGACGTTCTTTGCTCTCTTTTCGTTCTTTTATGTGTACCCCATGTGAGCATTAATATTTGGAAGTGCAAGTGTGTAATTAGTTAATTTTTATGAAGGTAATTATTTTTAAAAGGAATTATTAATAATATGGTGATACAGAAAATTGCACAACTTGCACAGACACCCATGTTGGCTTTTAGTGCACTGAGTTGTAATTTATTTCAATAGAAACAGAATGATACTGGGTTTTTTACATATTAAACTTCATGTTATACTTGGTATGTCTTATGGTTTATCTATGGTGGCAGGAATCCTTCTGGTCAGACAACTACATTTCAAGAATTTGTAGTGGGAACTGGAAGAAAGGTAGCAACCAACTGAAAAATATGTACATTTGAGAGGAAAGAGAGTAGTAAGGAAAGGATATAGTCTTCTGCCTTGCTTTCAGATGTGAACTCTGGCCAGCATTAGTTTCTCCTCAGCAAAATAAAAGAAGAGAGGAAGGGATGAATGAAGAAAGGAGAGAATAGCAGCTGTCTTTGGTTGCTTCCTGGCCAGCACCCTTGTTTGGGGAAGTTGGTAGAGTTATGATTAGGACAGGACATCTGCTCCCCATAAAAGTGGGACTTAATTCCTCTTCAGAAATTGCGAGGTTGTTTCCAATACTTTTTGCCCTACCACTGCCACCTTGATCCTTGCATTTTGGGTAGACATTCAATTTGCATGAGCCAGGTTTTCAGGAAGATTACAAAAAGATACGGATGTTATCACTAGTAGTTTAATGTGCACGGGTTTAATGCCAATTGCAGATTCTACAAAGATTATTTTTTTTTTCTCTTTGCTTGAACCTTGTTAATCCTTCCATTTGAGCATATACCTAAGATTTCTTCTCTGTTGTTCACCCTTGCTGCAAGATTCTTATTCTCATTCTCCTTTCAAAATGAAACATAGATTTAATCATAGACTCATAGAATCATAGAATGGTTATAGTTGGAAGGGGCCTTAAAGATCACTTAGGTCCAACCCCCCTGCCACGGGCAGAGACACCTTCCACTAGACTAGGTTGCTCAGAGCCCCATCCAACCTGGCCTTGCAATACAAAAGAGGTGAGATAAGGAAAACCCTATCCTGCTGCAGCTGTTACAGAGCTTAAAAAAATTAAAGGGGTAAAAATACTTAGTGTGCTTGTGCTACCTACTAAGAGCAAATGAGACTTCACAATACTTCCTTGGAGACAGGAGCGGAATAAAAGATGCAGCTAAAGATTAGAACTGTAAATTTCAACCTGATTTGGTTTATTTCTTCCTGATCTCGCTTCTGACAGACAGCCTTTCTGTTTTGTATTTCTGTTTTCTTTCTGACACATTAAGACACAGGGCTGGATGGGATCTTGCAAGGTCTTCCCTCTCAGATCAGGAAAAAGCCATTTCCAGATAATCTGGTTTCTTGATCTGCTTGACTGTGGTGAAGGTAACATCAGAGACTTTACAACCTGCAACAGTAGATTCTGATAGCAGAACTCTGATTTTTGTCCTCCACTACCCATGTTTTTCTTGTGAACTACAAAAGTAGAGGATCTGACAAAGCATTGAAATAGTGAGTACACGGGAGGGGAGTGCGGGGAAGGGCAGGTAAAGCTGATTTTCTGTTTCTCAAGGGATGCCTAATTCTTGTGCCAAAATGAAACCATAAAAAAGAAATATATCAAGCTTATGTGCTAGAAAAGGTAGATATTTTGTGAAAACACTCTTGATCAGTGCCCTTGTTCAGTACATTGATCCGTCTCTAACAACTCACTCAAAGTGCTGAGAGTATAAAGTAATCTACAGGCTTAGTGGTGTGTTTTGTTTTGTAGGCTTTTCCTCTCATTTTTTTTTCCCCTGGAAAAGCATTGAAGTTGCAAGCTTATGGGAAATTGCTCATGAAAGAAATGACCTGCTACTGTGTGCATCAAATGAAAGCATTAAATGGGTGTGGACAGACCTATTCAGACAGGGGCTGTAACAAGTTTCCATTGCTTTTGCAGTATAAAACCAAGTTCTCCTTTTAAATATAACTTTCGTTATTAAAACCTGGATACTTGGAAGTGCAGAACCTTTATTCTGTCACACTGAGTGAGTTTGCGCAGTGCTCACTGCTATCCTGTCTAAATTTAATGAGTTAAAATGCATAACTTGTTATCCTCAGTTCCTTTTACTGTTAGAACAATATCATAGGAACCTGTTTACAGGGTGATTTATTTTGCTTAGTTCTAAGGAATTTCCTGGAGATGCCTCCTATTTCACTGTATAAGCAAAATATGATCTTAATTTCAAGAATGGAATATAATTAATTTTTTTTTTAGTATGTACATGTATTTCATGCATTTCTGCGTATTTTGAAAAGTAAGAAATGCATGCAGGAAATACAGTGATTTTCCTTTTCCTGTAGGTTCTTTGAAGATTTGTTTATCAAGTTCTCTAGAATTTTTCTAGCTACTTTCTGAGAAGAAATTGGTTCTTAGAGAAAATGAGATAAGAAAAAATCATCACCATCTCTGTTAATAATGAAACCTCCATTTTGACTTCATTAAGCAGAGCTGATCACTATTCTCTGATCAGAAGGTTTGTGGATTTTTCTCTCAGGGAACACTGATTTTGGTTTTCTATATATTGTTCATTTTGATAATAAACTTCTACATTATTATTATTATTATTATTATTATTATTATTATTGTTAAGATTGATACCTACCATTAGGAAAGAACCCCAGCAGTTCTGTGTAAAATGTGAAGGTGACAGCAAAATGCAATTTGACTAGTAGCAGCTTTAAAACTAGCATACTAATATGTGGCTTGAAATAGCAAATTCTTTAATCTCAACATCTAGGCAAATAGAAACTTGCCTTTCAGAGGCCTATTACCTCTGAGATAAATAATATATATATAAATATTAATACTCTATCACAATAAACTTTATTAACAGTAATAAAACTTGAAGGGTTTTATAAAAAGTGAAGGAAATAGCTACATAACGGTAATATTTAAGCTTTAAATGTATTCAAAGGTGTCTAATATAGCAGTAAAGATACTAACTTATCTTTTCATTTCCCCTTTGGTGAATGTTTTGGTTTAGATAGTGAAGTTTAAAGTAATGAATAAAGAAACACCCACAACATGTAGTTACTTTTGGTCTCAAGATGCTTGCTTAATATGAGTTTGCCTGTAGATAGTTCAAGGCTCCTATATCTAAGCATTTTACTAAAATAGCTGTCAAGTTTGTTTCCTTCGGCTCAATATTGTCCATCTCTTTTGCCAGAAGGGCTCCCCCCCNGCTAAAGATTAGAACTGTAAATTTCAACCTGATTTGGTTTATTTCTTCCTGATCTCGCTTCTGACAGACAGCCTTTCTGTTTTGTATTTCTGTTTTCTTTCTGACACATTAAGACACAGGGCTGGATGGGATCTTGCAAGGTCTTCCCTCTCAGATCAGGAAAAAGCCATTTCCAGATAATCTGGTTTCTTGATCTGCTTGACTGTGGTGAAGGTAACATCAGAGACTTTACAACCTGCAACAGTAGATTCTGATAGCAGAACTCTGATTTTTGTCCTCCACTACCCATGTTTTTCTTGTGAACTACAAAAGTAGAGGATCTGACAAAGCATTGAAATAGTGAGTACACGGGAGGGGAGTGCGGGGAAGGGCAGGTAAAGCTGATTTTCTGTTTCTCAAGGGATGCCTAATTCTTGTGCCAAAATGAAACCATAAAAAAGAAATATATCAAGCTTATGTGCTAGAAAAGGTAGATATTTTGTGAAAACACTCTTGATCAGTGCCCTTGTTCAGTACATTGATCCGTCTCTAACAACTCACTCAAAGTGCTGAGAGTATAAAGTAATCTACAGGCTTAGTGGTGTGTTTTGTTTTGTAGGCTTTTCCTCTCATTTTTTTTTCCCCTGGAAAAGCATTGAAGTTGCAAGCTTATGGGAAATTGCTCATGAAAGAAATGACCTGCTACTGTGTGCATCAAATGAAAGCATTAAATGGGTGTGGACAGACCTATTCAGACAGGGGCTGTAACAAGTTTCCATTGCTTTTGCAGTATAAAACCAAGTTCTCCTTTTAAATATAACTTTCGTTATTAAAACCTGGATACTTGGAAGTGCAGAACCTTTATTCTGTCACACTGAGTGAGTTTGCGCAGTGCTCACTGCTATCCTGTCTAAATTTAATGAGTTAAAATGCATAACTTGTTATCCTCAGTTCCTTTTACTGTTAGAACAATATCATAGGAACCTGTTTACAGGGTGATTTATTTTGCTTAGTTCTAAGGAATTTCCTGGAGATGCCTCCTATTTCACTGTATAAGCAAAATATGATCTTAATTTCAAGAATGGAATATAATTAATTTTTTTTTTAGTATGTACATGTATTTCATGCATTTCTGCGTATTTTGAAAAGTAAGAAATGCATGCAGGAAATACAGTGATTTTCCTTTTCCTGTAGGTTCTTTGAAGATTTGTTTATCAAGTTCTCTAGAATTTTTCTAGCTACTTTCTGAGAAGAAATTGGTTCTTAGAGAAAATGAGATAAGAAAAAATCATCACCATCTCTGTTAATAATGAAACCTCCATTTTGACTTCATTAAGCAGAGCTGATCACTATTCTCTGATCAGAAGGTTTGTGGATTTTTCTCTCAGGGAACACTGATTTTGGTTTTCTATATATTGTTCATTTTGATAATAAACTTCTACATTATTATTATTATTATTATTATTATTATTATTATTGTTAAGATT